>JBBCBC010000015.1:30574866-30774067 GCA_037126765.1 Stenogyne calaminthoides | reverse complement strand
GATTCTAATAATCCTCTCTTGCTAATTAGGAATTGTGAGTTAGCGTCGGCAAGCGATAAATTCTCTATATTAATACGAGAGCTTTAACAAGCATCATAAACTCATTAAGCTAATACAAGGCATATCCTCTACGTTAAAAATATAGAAAATATGAGATAATTATTACGGGCAAAAATTTTATAAATGAATTATGTAATTAACAAAAGCACATAAGAGCTTTCCATGTAATTGGTCTTGGGTTGAATTTATGATTTGCTTCGTCTTTACAAGGGGTTAGAACTAGAGCACACGGATAACATTTCTTTACAAATGATCTTAAATAATTTTTCTTATTATAAATATTTAATTATCATATTATAAATTAAGATTTGTATATTGGTAGAAAGTATTTTTAATTTATCTCTATGAATAAAAAATTACCATTTATGAGCGTAAAGCGCCATGAAATCCTTGTTAATAACAAGTTTTTTTTAAAGAGAGTTTAGAATTTAACCCTCACTGTATTCATTTTCCTTGCCTCTTAATACCTAATGGGGGCACTCTTGAACAATATTTTCCTCACTAATAATGAGGCTTTATTCCGACTCTTACAAAATTTTTAATCCCAGTGTCATTATAGTTTTTCAAATATAAAATTTTTGGGCCTATCTATAATCTCTATATAATAAAGGCATATAAAAGATGATGTGTCAAGTGATAAAATGATGTGTGGCGGTACAGTTTGCTTAAAACAACATTTCTCTCCTATTTCAAATCCCTCTAATCGTTCATTTAATTAGCTGACTTTATGATCTCGGTAGTTGATTTTTTTTACCATTTTTCTATAAATTATCACATCTCTCATTCTATTTCTCCATTTCTACTTAATTTTTTGTGAGGATGTATTTTCTAGAATCTTTTTCATCATGATGTAGAGATTATTATTGTTATTTAATTTCTTTTAGTTTTTTCATTTTGCTTCTTGAGATCATCTTTATTTATGATTTTCTTATTTAAATGTCGGTGACAATTAAAATCAATGATATTATCATTTTGTTGTTTGAATCAATTTGCTATTTGTTGGTTATTTTTTTTTTAAATTTGATTATTGTTAAGTATTTTTATTTATAGGTTTCTTGATCATGTTTTTATTTCTGATTCTGATTATTGTGAAAGATTAAGATTTTGGATAAGCGAGAATTTACATGAAAGTGTGTTGGGATATTTTAGTTTTGATTAATTGTGGTATTTATCAACATGTTTTGAAGCTAATTCTGAGATATAACAAGTTGAGGCGGAAGAACAAGTTGAGGAACTGTAAATGTCGAGCGAAGATGATCGAGATCGAGCGAAATTTGCGAAATTTGTCGAATCGAATAAAGATGAGTTCAAGAGCTAAGCAGCGTCTGGCCCGGCTTTTACCAAAGCAGTTTAAATCACGATTTCTCTTTTATGGCGATCATATGGCCGATCCTTAGATTCATGCGCGGTATTCTTTATGGCCCGGTCTTTATGTGATTTTACGTCACGATTTAACACTCATCTGATCCAGTCTGATCTGAACGATCGATCGGTGAAACGTCGGTCAGGCGTGACGAAATCAGACCGATGAAAATGATTCGTATCGAGACCCGATGAAACGATAAAATCAATTCGTGAAATCAGACCGGTAAACGATAAAATCTGATTACGATGAAACTGATGGTTTATAATGATGAAACGATGATTGTGTGATGATTTATTGCAATCGATCGGATGGTGACCGAAATCGGAAGCAATGAAACGATGTCCGGCCCGAAATTTGATCAGATCCGTTAGACACACCATGACTGATCCAGCCAAAGGCCAACAACATGATTAATAATAAAATGCAGGCTCGCGGTCTGAGAGGCAAAAGAAAAAAAATTGGGAAGATTAACCAATAGTATGGATTTGAATATTGCTCTGTGATGTCTTCAAATCCTGTAAATACATTGCACTATCTTGAGATAATGGAGGATCTGCAAGTGAAATTAAAAGCCATATTCAAACAACTCTCCGTTCAAGAACACGAGCATTACATGTCAGGAGTTACACAAGGTGCCCATTTGTATCTATAATGAAAATGTCATATCCCTGAGCAGAGATTTTACGACCTTGAAATTTAAACAAATGTAAGGAAAATCCCCTGAATAAACCAAACAACCTTATGAGCCGATTTGGTAGGTTAAGTTTTGTGGGTTGGTGTGAACTCGACAAACATGTCTAGCAATCCAAGAAAGGAGGGTAGGCAATCCGTGAGGTGATAGTCGTTTGAGTTGAACTGGGTAAACATCTAGCAATCCCGAAAGGTGTGTGGTCCGTGGGATGATAGAATCCGGATTTGAGTGTGAACTAGGTAAACATCTGCCTGTGATCAAAGGAGATTGACAATCTAGTGAAATTGATAAGTCTAGATTGGTTAAGTTGGTTTAGTTGGTTTTGGTGGATATAGGGCTTGTCCGAATGTATAAATTGTGTGTTCTTCTTTGCTTTATGTTATTACTTGTCATATGCATTCGTTTTATAAAGCATAACACACACATG
This sequence comes from Stenogyne calaminthoides, assembly GCA_037126765.1. Taxonomy (NCBI): domain Eukaryota; kingdom Viridiplantae; phylum Streptophyta; class Magnoliopsida; order Lamiales; family Lamiaceae; genus Stenogyne; species Stenogyne calaminthoides. The sequence continues at coordinate 30,771,523 of JBBCBC010000015.1, read as the reverse complement.
GAAGCTTAAAAGCAAAAAAAATTGAATCAACTACACTTCATGCACTTGTTTTTATATGCCTGCATTTTAAGCGTTTTTATTTAAAATGGTTTTCAGCTGGGACCATCAAAGTGATTGCACGAAGAATTATATGTACCATATGAAGGCGAGACCGGGATATATGTATTAGTCCGTCACGGAGATCATAAATAAAGATCATAAATTTATCTAATCAACATACTAAAAAGGCAGCTCGACAACGAAGAAAAAGATAGCGGGTATTGATTAACCGTTCAACCGTAAATCTCTCTCATGATTGATGTGGATGACTCTTTGCTTAGCATGGATGTTGTTTTTTTAGTTTTGAATTCCTCAGTGGTTTGATCGTTATAGTATGCATTTCTTGTTTTGGTTTCGTTATTTTCATGAAATTATTTTGTGAATTCTTTTCGTTTAACTTTTACGGGAAGAATTTTATAAACAAATGGGATAAAAGATATTCTTGGTGAACCCGATTTGGGAATAGGAGCTTTAGTCTCCAAGTATCCAACATTGATCATTTCACTGAAGCCTTGAATAAGGATGACTTTATTTGGAGAATACTTGCGTGTGGGCTGGAAGAATATATCTACAATGGACATGGATGGCGGAATGAGGAGAGTTGGTGAAATTGACATCGTGAGAAAAAATCTTGATGATGATGATCAAAAGTATCTCAAATGAGGATAATAATGTTGTTGTTCACATTTAGGGGATTGTTGGGGACATAGGTAGTAGTGTACCATTGGGATATTTTTTGTATATTTGAATAATTAACACTGATTAATTTTAATAATTTTTGTTAGAAATTGGGGTTTAATGGCAGATATTATAAATATTCGTAAAATGGACTGACTGATAATTTGAAATATTTTGAAAAATTATTAGATTAAATGATGGGAAAATGAAGATTATTGGGGATCTTGTTGATGGGTTCCACAGTGGCTTGGTCAAATTAGTAAGGATATATTCATTAGATTTTGAGTTAACAAAGGTGTATGTATTTTATATCTTTAAAATGTGTTGTATTGTAATTTTTTTAGAGATGTGGAAAAAAAAGAAGATAGATGTTGAAGTTCAAAAAGTCTGACATTGGATGCTCGTGGTGTGCCAAAATGATTTATCACGTTATCTCTTTGTTATTCAAAATTTGCTACTATACGCTACTAAAGGGGTGCATGCAAAAATCAAGTTGGATCTTGATGTATTTGGCGAGTGCACGTGCATGTTAACCGAAGACATTGATCACCATTGATGGTCGGTGTGAGAAGCAGGTCTTGCGTGTATGGGGGAATACCGCGTGTTCGATACAAAAACTTTTTCTATGTGAGTGCGGCTTGGGTGGGACAATCACAGAAGATTGAGTTAAAACCTCACTCTGGTCGAAAGTCTCTGAGGAGCGATGATCTGGTACCTTTCCGGATACCTCGAGATAATCTCGAGTCACGAGTGTGGCGAGATCTGATTTACTTGGAATCGGAATCCTTTAACAAGATCACCAGAGATTCCGGTTTAGTAATATATCTGTTCTAAATTCTTTCGGTCGTCTTATCGTTGGTATACTTAGTTTATATACTCGTTTTAAGCTTTCTTTGAAAACTTCCTATAAATAGTAGTTAAATTTTGTGATTCACTTATGCAACGATTGGGTTGATTCCATTTGAATACCAGTGCTCAAAATCAAGTTGATGCAACGATTAAAGCGATAAAAGAACAATGATTATAGTGGTTGGAAGACTCAAGCTCCTCATCCGCTCTGCTCTTGAAGAAATTCACTATCAACTTGAGCTTCTGACTACATAAACGTTTATATAACCTTTCATTTTGAGTTTTCGACTACTCACGTAGTTCACTTACTCTTGAGCCTTGAGTTTTTACATTTACCTCAGTAGTTTACTAACTCGATCACGCTGGCTTTGATTGCCTGGCAACTTTTCACTTCCTCGGTTTTTCAGAACTGCTCGCGTAGTTTACTAACTCTTTACAACTACCGGCAACAAACACACTCGACTACATACCGAGGGTTTGGGGTTTTCTTGGTTAGTTTCATTAGGATGAAGATATCGCTGCAATGAAGCACAATGCAAGGGTTGGGATATCTAGGCTAAACTGGATAAATCTTATCAAGCTAGGCTTAGTAAAGTGAGCTCTCTTCAATATAGAAGCCTTGGGAAATTCAAGAAAATTTAATTTACTTTAAAACTTCACCAAGGTGGAGTTGGGCTGCTTGGTATAAATTTCCGTAACCTTACAAAGTAGAGGGTCACCGTATTTATAGGCATACACCAAGGTCACTCTTGAAAACTATCCGTTGAATGTGAGTTCCACTATGTTGGGATTTGAAACTCCTAACCATTTGCAGAGCCATGTCGCTTTCATGTAGCAGTCTTCACTTTTTGCGATCTGGAGCTTTATTTATAAATATTTCAATGACGCTGTCATTGTCGATTATCGATATCGTCTGATGTCGTCTTCACTCTTTTGACTTTTGTCTCCGGTAAAAAAATGGGCACGCTCAAAGCTGGGTTTGATATAACCTTAACAACAACGACTTAGTTCCTCTTATACTGCGTTTTACAGATGTCTTGGCGATCTCTATCTACAGAATTGCTCGGCTTTTCTCTGGTGGTATCCTTCAATTATATTAGGAACATTCGGGTTCTCTTTGAGCATTGATACATTCTTGATTCTTGATAGTGCGTAACTGATATGTAAATCTTGAGATACTCGATCTTGATCTTACGTCTTGAGTCTTGATGCTTGAGGTCCTCACGAGTCTTGATTCTTCTAAGTCTTGGTCTTGAGTCTTTAGATTTATCTTTGTTGGCCTCGGAGTGCTACGTCTTAGTCTTGATTCTGATTTCCTCTTGGGTTTAAAGAGACTTAGTTTCATCTTTGAAACTTGATATCTTGACATCAAATTCTTTAAGTCTTTGAGAACTATCTAATTCTCTATGACTATACCATTTTACGAAATATCACGAATACTCATTGAATCCTGACTCATCTTTACATCAGATCATTCTGAACATGTCATACTCGGGGTTTTGGGATCTTAATCAAAATCTATAATCTTTATTAAATTCATCTCGTAATTTGCTTTTGATGATGCCAAAACCTATATCTTATTCTGAGACATAACCTATACTCGGGGTTTTTGATTTTATCCTATTACAAGATTGGATTTATGTCTCTCAACTAATTATGATCCTACAACAACTTGGCCAACAAACAGAGGCTTATCAAATACTCAAAGACATGTAAAATAAGATAATGAGATATTATCTTTTAAGCATAGCAAATAAATCATTGATGATAAGTGTATGATTACTGATTACAATGATTTTATATCGACAAAATCAAAAAAAAGACAAAAATTTAAAAGAATACAAAATCTTGAGTCTTGATTTTAGTCTTGATTCGGGCTCTTGATCTTTTCTTTCTGTTTAGCCATTTTCGACTGTATTCCGGATAAACATTATTCGAAATCTTCTTGACTCATTTCTTTCTCACGATAATGTAATTTATTTCCAGTTAAATGATGACGGTAATCTTGAGCAATTTCTTCGTAATGGCGTTTCGTTTACGAAGCCATTACGAGTCTCGAGGATAGGAATATGGGTAGAGCTCTCTCTGCTCACCTTCATCGCCAAAGGTTAATCGGGCTTTGTATGTAAATACTTTGGATAAAAGGTGAGAAGATATTCAATGAAAGCGATTACGAGTGCAAAGAGCGCCCTCTCCGTTTCCGGCGAACATCGTTGGGCCGGAAGGTTCTCTTGGCTTCTTCCACATATGCGTTGGGTTGCGGGCATCCATTTATAACCTTAGGGCCTTGGCGGGCGCTTCGATGTTCCCTTCCTCTTGCTCGCAAACTTTAAGTCTGCTTCCTTAACCACGCTCTTCCGTCTATCTTCTTTGATCACGAAGTTCACAGGGGCGGAAGCGGCTGACTTTGGCTTGTTCTTTGGAGTGTCATCGAGCCTCTTTAGTGTTGAAGACTTTCTTGATTTGAAATCTGATTTCTCTTGCATCTTCATCATCAGGACTTCTGGTTAGAAGCGCCTTCGCCCGCTTACTTCTGAGTTAGACTCGCGCCCAAAGAACTTTTCCTCTTAGCCGTGATTCAGCGCTGACTGGCTTGTTCCTTAGTTAGCACTCGGTTTCTCTCTTGCAACCTCAAGCTTGGTTTGCTGGCTGAATGCCTGAAACAACAAAAACATTTAGATTATGCGTTTAAACATCTTTACGGGCCTTTTCCAATCGTGCCGCGAACTTCACGAGGTGCGCACCACTTTTCCCCTTCTTGTGGTTTTAGGCTGTGTCGCGTAATCTGCGGATCTCGCCGCTAGCTGATCTTCTTTCATCTTCCATTCTCACAATAACGGATTTCTTAGCCACGAGACGGGTTATATCGAATATGCCGACCGTGGCGAAGAATTTGCATCTTTAAGCATCTCTGTCATCTTGATCTCGCAAACGGCTCATTTCCTCAACAATGATTGATGCGGCTCATTTTTCTCTGTCGATTTCACGCTCTAGAAATTGATCGACTCATGGTCTTTTGTTTTCGTTGACGCCTTTCTGCGTTGACTCACTCCGAACTTTTCATTGACTTTTTCTTCCGCCAGGTCATCTAAGTGGTGATGTTTTTGTATACGATTCACGAAGAATGGCGTAAGTCCTTCATTGTCGTAAAACTTGATTGGCGGCGTTACTTTACCATTCAGAGTAAGTTTGATCGACATTGGCTCAATCTTTACCAAGTTTCTCCACGCAATGAGGGAGTGAGATCAATCTAAATGACTATACTTTTATACATCTTTGTTTGATCATCCTGAGCTCCGGCTTCATCGAGCTCCGGTCTCCAATTAGACCTCGATCTGGAATACTGATTGTTGAGAATTAAAGATAAATCTTTCCAGCCTTCTGGCATGATGCTAATAGTGCAGGTACAGAAAAGTGCTGAAAGCGATCTGAGATTCTGATGTGTGAGAGTCTCTTTTTTGTTTGGGGTGATCCTCGGCATCTCCTGTTGGTCCCCATCTCCCATCTTTGGATTTGTCTCCCATTTGCTCGGGCTCAACCTCGATTCTTTCTTCTCGGTGCATTGCTTTTGAACGGCTCATCAAAATCGGAATTTTTCATCACATTTGGCATCCTTACAGACCTGAGGTCGGGAAGGAGTTGTCTCATTCCACAGTCTTCCCCTCTTGAATGCGACGTATCAGCATCTAAGGAAAGTGCGATTGAGGATATACTGCTACATCGTCCTTGTCGAAGAATATATCTTGCGGATCGAGGTATGAAAGTGAGCTCGAAGTGCTGATGAGATGAACCGTTCACTTTTATATCGCCGCCGCCTTCGGCCCTCGCCCTTCTTATCGCGGGCTCTCTGGTTGAAAGCTTGGCCCTAAGGGATCAAGCATTAGGTGCTTCGAGAGCTCATCGAGTCACATTTTTGCTCTGAGCCTGGTCTCAGGTCCCTCGATTTACCTCCCAACAGTGGGTTGTTGCGCGTTTCCTGATATAGACCACGAGTTGGCTCGTCGGTCCCCGAGCTTTGCACATCTTCAGGATGAACTTTCTGGCCCAGCTCTTGATCTGAGCTGCGCATCCCCAGGGAGTGGTATCTCCCCAAGTCTGAGCTCGGCACAAAATTTCTGAAATTTCTCCCAGGTAGTGATGTCTCAGGCACCTCGGAGGCCTGTTCCTCGATCGATCCTGTGTCTTTGAGATGCTTTGAGCCTGATAGCATGTGGTGAACTCGGCGGTTGGCCCCTCGGGTTGTCTCTCTCGGAATCTTTGCTACCGCCGATCGGTGAGCCACCAATCTTTCGCTTTGGGCGGGGAGTTCTGCCTCGTCCAGTTTGCTCTTTGCTCGTTTTATAGCAGAATCTTACTGGTTTTTGTTGGGTCTCTTTCCTGAAGCTGACCCTTGAGGTGATTCTCGGCCTTTTTCTCTTTTCCTCGTGTAGTCTCTTGCAGTGTTGATGGTCTTGAAAAGAATTTATGGATTTAGGGAATGGGGTTGAGTTAATGAAGATATAACAACTTATACTGCACATCTCTCAATACTAATTTAGAGGTGGCATGGCGGATCTTGCCTTTCATCGTGATTTCCCCGTTGACTCTTTTTTATGATCAGCATAAGGCATCTGAATTAAATTTCAGCCGATTGAAATCGGTGGTGGAATCTTTCATTCGCCCGCCATCAATCGACTTGAGGTACTAATCTGCTCAAAACTCCCCATAAGACTCATGGCGCTCTTGCTCTAATATCATCCAGTAATCTTGGTTTTTGCAGAATCTTCTTGTGCAAAGTTGCCTCCGACTGCAGAGTTCTCGGCAATCACTATCCTAAGTGCCTCTCCTCTCTGCAGGCATATGTGGGATCCTCTCTCTACTCATAACTCAAGCATCATTGATTTTTTAAGGTTGTGCACAGCTCATACCGAGAATCGGCATATTTTGATGAGTGCTCACAGATGAGATCACAGTGTCGAAGAGTGCTTTGATGTATATTGTTTTCAATTGAGAGATGGTCGATTACCACCTCGGCTGCGAACTCTGGTGGTGCGACACCTAGGTGGTGGGAGTTTGAACTTGAGACGGATCACTCCTCAGGACTCATGCAGAAAACTGTGAGTTGGTTGTGCTCTCGAAGTGAAGACAGTGAACTTTCGTACATGGATTGTGGTTATGGCTGACTCTCAGTATTGGGTTTGAGGCCATTTAGAATATGATTTGAAGAATGTGAAGCTTTGGGTTTTTACGATTTACGGGCAAAGGGGATTTTAGTTCTGAGTGTTGGGAGCGAAGGGTTTGATAAAATTCGGCAGATAGCTTAAAAATTATAAATGGCTTAAAGATGGTGAGATCATTGTTGGTTAGGTGAAAAACCGCGGTTGAGATTAATCCTCTCAATCGGGTCATATAATGACGATCTCGAAAATAAGCTTCGCCAAAAATATCCTCGTTTAATTGATAATATGGCGGAAGCGTTAAATGATTGTTGTTATGCCGGAATTTAAACGATCCAGCCCAAAACATTCTCGGGTGTTTTTGTATTTATGCGAATGATTACTAGTTTTTTGTTTTAAGCAACTAAATAGATTATGAGTCATCTTTTTAGGAGATGATTCCACTCTGTCGCGATGCTACGCGTCTGACCTGTCCATCACCAGTATATCCCGGAAAATCTTTTGAAAAGGTTGACATATTCTTGATGCTGACCTTGATCATCAGGTTTCTGAGACTTCGATTCGATATTTCCATTTATCTTGAGTTTCTGGATGGTCTGAAAAACCGTATATCTGAAAATCTTGATTTTAGATTTACTCTATCTACTTACCGGATTCCCAACATCCTGGTTGAAAGTTCACATTCAATGATTCGGTAAAAGTTTGAAAAAGTCAAGATACTCGGCGGGCTCTTTACTTATCGATGTGAATCTTATAAATCATATATCCTTTTCGGCGATCTCGATGAAGTGATGTCGATATCATCTTTGCATCCCCGGTGTGATCCGGTTTGTGAAATAACCAATATAGCCTTTAATATTGTCTACAAAATATACGTTGGGTGCTTCGTATACAACTATAATCCTTAATTGTTTATGCAGACCAAAGAATCGAGCCGACATTCGCTGACATGTATTGACAGGTGGAAATCTTTGGCGGATTGGTCTGTTCTTTGAAAACCAAGATATGCTCGGTTGCTTCGCAAAGAGGTAATAAGTTCTGTTGTGGACTTTTTGTCGGTCTGCAACCTCCATAATCGTATCACAGGTAACCGGTTAATTCAAGGGTTGTAAATGATTTGGATACCATAATCTCTATTCAACGTACTTAAGATATCTAGGTATCTTTTGGCGACTCCGTATTTAGTCTTAGGATTAAACGGTATCTTTACATATCAACGACAAATGTTATGCTCAGCCTACTTAACGCTTTGAGATAGAGCAATGATCCAATGATTATACTGTCAATTATGATTCAACTGATTTACATACGAATCGAGGATCCATCGCGCTGAGTTTAAAACATTCATGAATCTAACTCGTTCTTGATCTAATACACATATTTTGGCAATCAGTTCTGGTACTTTGCTGGATTGATGAATATTCCTTATTTGATTGTTTCGCGAAGACCTAGAAAAGAAATTCATCCTATAAAACGGAATTTGGCGTCTCAAACACTTTCGCCGATTATTTGAAACTTTTCCACCACGGTATTGATTTGAAATCAATGATGTCATCAAATGTCTCCCCGAACGTCAGATATCTTCATCCTCTATCACCGAGCGAGTTCTATCCATGATTCATTTAACAAAATATCGATGGGAAAGATATAGCCACCATGCTGGGTCTTTGCCCAGAGACCACTCCTGAGGCTTTCTGAGCACAATAAACTTAGTCGTTCTGTTTTAAGCGGGAGGTTATTCCATAAACCTCTTCTTTAAGCACACCGTTAATGCACTTTACCATCAGTTTTGATGAAGTAACATATGTAGACTTCGTGTGGCGGCCTCTCTTCAAGGCTCTGTCTGATGGCTTCTAGTCTTACCATGATTTGAGGTTGATCCAGAGCGCCTTCTTACGTAACCTTGTGCAACTAATGCTTGCCTTATTTCTTACAATGTTGTTGTTTCGTCTCTTTATTCTTGAAAACTCACTTGGTTTCCGACCTTGGGTCTATCTACCAAATACCGTATTGTTCATTGGGTTGATATTTAATGGCGTTAATCAAAATGAGATGTATAGGCTTAATTAATCTAATGAGTTCACTTTGGGTAGGCATTGAATAGTCCTCTTCTTGTCTTAACTCATTACGGTTGGGGTAAACACTGTCGGCTTGTGGGATTCATTATCCATTCCTTTGAGTCTTTACCCATTTATCCTCCATTTTAAGTATTGGGTTTAGGTTAAATGATGACTCGGGGAACAAAAAAAGAAAAAAAGGAGAAAGAAGTGAATCATCCTTATTGGGAAATTCTATTGAGAACATTGTGACGTTTGTTTCCTTGATAGATTGATTTGCTTCAGTGGCCATTATTTATTTATCCTTTGGTCTGAACTAGATGTCTGTTGAGATTGGTCACCTTTGGAGTGTTATTGGTTTTCTGAGTCTCCTGCCATCTGTTCAAATCCAAATTAATAAGTTCGATTTATCTTTAATGCAGTGGTCTCTTGGGTTCATCCTTATCATTTATTGAAATGGTTTCATCAAAACAACATAGGGTGTTTATAAAACATGTCAAGTCTTCTGGTTGTATCTTTCTGAAGGCTTTCTTCAGGAGTGTACAAAATATTCCTTCGCCAACCTTTACTACTCAAAGTTTTCAGCCGATCTTTACCATTATTTTGTGAAACGCTTTTAATAAACATACCACGAAAAGAAAAAGCAAAGAAACGGCCTTCGTTTTCCAAGCTCGTAAGGTGTTTTGCCTTGACTCTTGGTGAATCTAATACATGGGTAGCATCGGTGTTTGATAAAATCTTGCAGGAATATCGGCTTGATTATAAAGGTACTTTCTTCCAGTCCTGACCTTTGCTTCATGCCCACCATTTGTTGAGGGTCCTTACGGTGATGTTTAAGAAATTTCATTTCTTCTTGGTCTCAATATGATTTATAGATTGGATTCACTGTCGAGATCGGTTGCAGCCCACGCTTTCAGTTTTCTCATCTTGGGCACCATTCAATTAAACTTCTCGAGTCTCTTTCTTGGGGTAGAATATTGATATATCTCAGTGGTCGTCAGCTACTACGATGTGTGTTGCCATTAGTGCTCACGGGTGTTATAGGACCAAAAGATCCATATGATATTATTTAGATTGAAGCGCCAAACTTTCTTTTAAATGGTGTCTGTATCTGTTTAAGCTGATAGAATGTGTTCTTTTGAACCTTACGTTAGGTAACCTTCTCTTCAAGGGCTAATCTTACCGAGCTTGTTGGGGTTTTTGATTTGGTGGTTAGTTTCTTTTATTATGTTGATACCATGGTTTTTAACTGACTATTATGTGTCTTTGGGGTTCAGAACTCCAATCGGCCAAGATATTGCATTCATTTTTCTTGTCTGGAATTAATTGTGTTTTTGTGATGTCTCCCTCTTTCTGAGCATGGTTCTTGAAACAAAACTAAAAACATTTATCCACGAAATTAATTTATTAAGCAAGTTTATATACCGTCAGAATACATATAAACACCATGGATACTTCAAAGGTAGATTTCGGTTCATATCCTTGATACATCCACTTGGAGTTATCTCCAAAAAAGTAGTCTGTGGGCCTCTTTATTTCCTTGCAAATCCTTGAAGTATCTTCTTGTATCTTTTGTCATATGTCTTGAGCATTAAACATCTAAAATCTATATAAAGAACTTTTCATCTCTATTTCATCGGTGCAATTCTTTGGTTGATTGTTCTTGTTTTATAAAGAAAGAAACAGTTTGATTCTAAATTTTGATTTGTGGGTCTACGAGGTTAGGAATCCAGTACTTTAACAACTCACCATCAAGCACAAGTGGTTGATCTGTCTTCCATAAACATCCATATTTTCTGGTTGGCGGTTTAATGATCTTGTATACTTTGACATAGGCTTTGGTTTAAACCTTTTGTTCCATTAGCAGCACAACCTGTCTGTGATGATTGAATCTTTGTTGAGCTTAGGTTAGAACAGCCTTCCCTTAGGCAAGTGGGGTTTAGGTTACTGTCTTTGAAATATAGATCTTCGATATGTGAGACTTGGTCTCTTGATTTGAGAATATCTGTGAGAGTGTTTCTCTTGAAAGATTCCTCACGATAGTTGATGTGTAGATCCTTTCGAGTTGCGTTCTTAACTTTGAGGCACAAATGCTGCACAGAAATTTTCAGTGGCCTTTCGGGTTTCTAAGCCAACGAGTTTGGGCTTTCTAACTGATCATTCGGTTTCTCTTTGAAAGCAAGTCCTTTTCCTCTACAACCTTGGGCGTTACTTGAAGTGTAGGTGCAGCGTTTTAACAAAGATTGTCTTATTTGCTACTTGATGCGGCGGTGGATATTGTGAGGTTAACGGAATGTATCCCAATCAGTTATAGTGGCGGATCTCTTGAATTTCTATTTAATAGGAGTTCTTAACACATACTTTTTCTCCCTTAGCGGTCTGTAGAGTTTAAATGTCGCTACCGGAGAGGTCATTGAACCCAGATTGATGCGTGAATTTCTTGATGGATTTCTCTCCTAGTTTTTTCGATTAGGGTCTCTATCAGCTTCTCTTTCTCTACGAGAGTTGTACTTTGAAACTGTCGGTTAAGCCGATAGCTCGTAGAATTAAAGTGATTTGGTTTGCTAAGTCTTTCTACATTTGAATTTTATTCGATTTCCTTGATACTGCTCTTGGTTTATTGATCTTATTGATTCTCAAAAAAGAATCCGCCGAGGTCAAAATATTTTTGATGGAACTTAAGAAAACTCTTGTCTTTGAGTGTAGAACATAATGAAGCCTTGAAGTTTACCTCGCAAATGGCGTGGGGCGAGATGTCATCAACTTTCCTTTGTCACGAGAATATCTTCATCCGAAAAATGAATTCCTCTTTCCAGTGTTCTTCTTCTGACCATGGCACTTTTGTTTTTGAGGCTTCTGGTCTCTTTTAGCTTATCTTCTTTCTCACCATTTCAGCCATTAATTCCCAGGCCAATCGTACTGGAAGTGACTTTATTTTGATAGCATGCATTGGCATCATCATCATCTGATCATTTTTTTCTTCTTTGGACTTGGGTCCTTAACTGCGGATGAAGATCCTTCGAACTTTAAGTCATGTATACTCGGTTGATCGTATCGAGGTTTAACCCCAATTTTGTGGTTTATATTTTTCCAAATCTATTATTAAGTCTGTCAAACCTCCTTGCCAGCGCCAGTGCTAGCTTTTACGCTCCAGCCGTCACGATGTTTGTATCAGGGTTCATTCTTTAGTTCTGAGGTTTATCTTTGGCTTTTTTTAAAAGCACATTTTTATGATGAAGAATAAATGCTGCTGTCGGTGCTTTTTGGTTTCCTTTATCAATTCAAATTCACTTAGGCTTTTTGTTCGAGAAGACTTGTTGGTATGGCATTGGACTGTATTTAGTGTTTTCAATCTCCCTTTGCATGAATATCCCGTTCTTAGAAAAGTATACGGGCACCAAATCTTAACTTCTCTTTGTGGATAATATTCTTTCCAAGTGCGTTTGATCGTTTCAGTGATCAAACTTCAGTTTGCCATTGATTCACATGCGTCCATTTCAAAAAGCTGTCAAACTTTCCAATTGCGGCTGAAAAGTTTGTTTTCTTTATAATCTGTGCCATTAGTGTATCCCATATTTCCTTAGCGATATTCGGTGAGAGATCATTCCCGTCACACAGCCGTGAGTTATGTCTTTGTATAGTGTGTCTTTTGCAATGTAGTCCCTAGATTGACTAACTTTCTCTCCTCGGGGAGTTAGTTGGTCATCGGACTTAAGTCTGCTCTAGGATCAATTCTCTCTTCTTGCAGCAATTAGGGGATTTACTTACGATAAATTTCCCCAGATAGTCCTTGAGAAATCAACACCAATACATTTCGTGTTTGGAATCTGAGATGTACTGCATTCTCAGTCTCCGCGGTCTGTAGTTCTCTCGAGAACATGGAAGTTTTAGAAACCACAGTCTTTTGAAAGAAAAAGGTTTGAAGCGATAAGATTAGTTCGGATAGACCTAGTATTTTTTGAAAATAAAAAAACTTTGGTAAACTTGGCAGACATTGATTAGATTCTTTATGATAGTCCGGTGAGAAACGAGTCTTACCGTGTATGGGGGAATACCGTGTTCGGTGATTTTGAACTTTTTTCTTCTTGAGGTGACGATTGAGACAATCACGAAGATTAGGATCTCAGATAATAATCCATGGAGTCTGAATTAACCGAGATCCTGATTTGTGGATCGGATCGCTAACCTACTGAATCTCGGAAAGAGTTGGTTTGGTAACTATCTGTTCTAAACATTTGCTGGATCGTCTTGAATAATTTGGCCACCCGTTTATACTCGTTTTGAAACTGCTTTAAAAAACCTTTCCCTTATAAGTATGATTAGGCTGTGATTCACTTATATACGAACCCGATTGGTTGGTTGAATATCGATGAAAAGTATGCTTTCAAAATCAAGTTGATCTGACAGGTTAAAGCCTGCAGATACAGGAAGAAATAATTTAGTGATTATAGTGGTTGAGACTCAAGCTCCTACATCCACTCCTGACTCTTGGAGGGGTGCCTCAGCAGGCTTTACATTGCCTGCATGGTTTGCCTCCTTCGTACACCAGGTTTGCATTCTGGCGTGGTTTACTTCTCGAGCAGGTAGCAGGTTTTTGGGCCTTCCTCAATGGTTACTAAACAATCACTATGACTTTGGGACTGCACTGGTGGCCATCTTCTACCCTTGGTTTTCCCGGACTACTCGGCATGGTTTGCACTAACTCTTACAACCAACATGAGCCTGTACTTTCATTACCTTAAGGGTTTGGGGTTTCTTGGTTTCAACCTAGGATGAGATATCTTTGATATGAAGCACAATGCAAGGTTGGGGATATCTAAACTAAGCATCAAAATCTTGTATCAATTCTAGGCTTGGTAAATTCTCTTCAATATGAAATGGCAGGAAATTGAAGGTGCTTTACTTTTACCAAGAATAAGTTTGAGCTCTTGGGTTAATGCATAAATTTTCCCGTAACCTTACAAAGTGAGGTCACCGATGTTATAAGCCAAAGGAATCTGCCCCTCTTCCAAAACTACTCCTTGAATTGGAGAGAGATAAACCCGTGGGTTCCTTTTTATGGTGTGTGAAAGCGGCTATGTTAGGATTTGAAACTCACTAACTACGTTTGGGTGACAATAGCCTTTCATGTAGGTCTCTTCCCTTTTTTCACGTCTGGAACTTTGATACATCGACATCTTTTTGACTGACTCCTCACTGGCGATGTCGATGTATGGTCTGATGTCGTCTTCTCTTTTTGACTTTTGTCTCCGTTAAAAAGGTGGAAAGACACGCTCCAGCAACTCTTTTTAATTTTGTTCAGGGTTTTGATATAATATAACCTTGACTTAGTTCTCTTATACGCATTTGAATGTCTTGGCGATATCTATCTTTCTAGGGTGTCGCGTTTCTCTCGATGTTATATCAGCCAGATATAGATATATTGAGTGCCTCGGAACATTGATTCATCTGCAAGCATTCGATACATTCTTTGAGTTCTTGATAATTCTTTTTGTGCTTCGATAATGATCTTCGGTCTTTCGATCTTGATCTTGTCGAGGATGTACGGTCTTGATCCTCTGAGTCTTGAGTTCTTCTAGTCTTGAGTGCCACAGGTCTTTAGATTTATCTGTTGATATCACGAGTCTTCGTCCAGAGTCTTGATTCTCGATTTCATCTGCGGAGTCTTGAGAACCGTTTCGCTCCCAGAAACTTGATTATCTTGGCTTATCTGAGTTTTTTAAGTCTTGAGCCTATCTGAACTATGTCTGCATTGTCGTTTCTTGAGATACTTGTGCGAATCTCTGTTGAATCAAAACTCGTCTTTATCAAGATCATTCCTGAACATATGTCATACTCGGGGTTTTAGGATCTTAATCAGATCTCTGTCACATTAATTCCATCTACCCATGAATCAGGCCTTTCGGTTGCGATTCGATGCTGGTTGTATTGTTGTTTATATCTGAAATTTATGTTTGAAGGCGGTTTGTTAAGTTTGTAAAGTTAACGTTATTTTATCTGCTATATATAATATCTTTTTTCATTTGTAGGTATCTATATCTTAATTTCTTGAAGATACTTCTAGATGGAAGTTATATTTATGAATCCATGGGATTCATCACATATATCCTGGTCTGAATAAAAAAATTGGATAAAACAGTAGAAAAGGTCGTGTGAGCTTGCAAAAAAGGTTGGTTAATTACACTAATCAATGAAGTAGTAGTCATACAATATGAATTGAGTAATATGATTTACAAATTCTTTTTCAATGTCTTTTACTCTAAAAGTGAATAATATAATTATATGTTTTTATTATGTCTTTGCATAGTGAGCATTGGATTTCTTGATTATCAACCAGGCAGGGAAAGATTTAACGGTTGGTCTCATATTACTCGCATTGATCATGAATGGAAAAATGTTGTTGACATGTAAGTTTATTCTTTTCATATTAATGTAGTAAGTTAGTTATCAATGGGTTGTTTTCATTAATTTGATTTTTTGTGAATTGTGTTGTTTATCTGGTTAAATCTCTATTTGTAGGATTTGAAATCTTTAGTTGGTCTCGGTAAAGTGAAAAAAATATTGCATGGATATAATCAGGTACATAAATTTGACTTCCTTTTTGAGTATTCACATAAATATGAATTAGTTTTTTAACTTTTTAATCTAACCTAGAGTGCCTAAACAACTTTGATGATACTGGAAAACAATGTGGTTTTTATATACTCGCTTCATAGGATCATTAAATTTCATGGAGATGTGAACCTAAATTTGATGCAAGTTGTGGTAAGAATAATTTGTGTTAATTATGTGAATTGTATTCTTAGTTGATGTGGTCTTATTTATATTTTTGTTTGTATTTTCACAGTTCTAAAGATTTACTCGAAAAAGGAAATTGATGAAGTCTGGAAGGAGTAGGCGAATGTACAATCATGTTGATCATTAGAGGTGGTGGAAGATGATATCTAACAGTTTATTTTTGTGATTTGAACAAGTTCTTATCTAGAAGTTGGTTACATTTTTATTACTTATTTTGAACAATATGAATTGATTACTTAATTGTGAAGTCTATTGGTTCTTAGTATATTTGAAATTGATGAAAAATGTATTATATTCATAATAAACATGGCTGGGGTTCAAAGAAATAGTATTATAGCGAGGAAGGCAAATTTCATTAAATAGATAAATTAACAACCTTGGTCAAATAAGCATTTAACGACGGATACAAAAGTGGTTGTGGCAGGGGCACTAAACATGATTTAATAATTCTTTTAACAGGTAAAATATATTATTAATAAACCTATGATGATAGGTTAGTATGGGTTAACTAGCGGGTAAAAAGCCGTTGTAATAAGCTTACTACGACAACAGCGGGTCATTATATGAGTTCAACATAGCGGGTTAAAGCTTGCGTTGTAATAAACCTTGCACCTAAGACAACGGGTTCTGAAGAGTTAACTGGCGGGTAAATGCGCCGTTTGCGTGATAAACTTACCTCGACAGCAGACTCTGAAGAGTTAACTGGCAGGTAAATGCTCGTTTGTGATAAACACCTCGACAGCAGGATTACCCGTTGTCATATGTCGAACCTCGATAATCCGGGCATACATGGAAGCCTCGACAGCAGGGGATTACCCGTTGTCAAATCGATTTTTGGCATAGTGAATGTTTGAATTATGCATTTTCTGTATTGTAAATGATGATGATCCTTGACCATTTGTATTTTTTATGTAATTTTAATAAGTGTTTTTAATTCCTATTTATATGTCAATATTCTTTTGGTAATTTCATCTGTTGTTAATTATTGTTTTATACCGCATATTTATAAAATATCAGTGGCTAGAATTAATAGGATTGAGTTATTTGCAAAATTATTAGTTAACATAGCAACCAATTTTGGACAATCTAATTAGTGGATTGAATAATCAATTGGCTAATTAATGTAATAATCACAAATATTCGTACTCTAAATATTACTATTTGATTTACTTTGAATTAATTGTATAAATTTTTAAAATATATTATGCTCGATTAATTTTATTAATGAATTATTCTTTTGCAAAATATTTAGTTCAATTATGTGATTAAATCTATTGTCTGATAAATCTTTGATTGATTATTTAGATTTTTATATTTATTATTGACGTAATTTAGAATTATAATAATTAAATATGGAATTACCATTATGTTTACAAAATCAATCCATAATGGTTATACTATCAATTTATTAAAAGTTAAAGAGTATCAACTTAATAAGCAGATTTTTAATATATCAATCGCCGAAATTTTAGTCAAATTATATCAATATTGTACGGTGAAGAAAACTTCTTTTTACTTCTAAGACAAACCTAGACTAAATTTATGTCATTCCATATTTATATTGATTATAGTATAGCATTGATTATAATCACAAATACAAATAAATTAATATTTGGTTTAAGATTCCATTCAGTTTTTTTAATGATAAATATAAATTAAATTAGGTCTCACTGTCTTGTCCGTCATCGTGCACTCGGAGTATAGGAATATCCATTAAAAAATAAAGGCATTGTGATGTCAAATGAAAGGATCAACA
Organism: Stenogyne calaminthoides; assembly: GCA_037126765.1. Classification (NCBI taxonomy): domain Eukaryota; kingdom Viridiplantae; phylum Streptophyta; class Magnoliopsida; order Lamiales; family Lamiaceae; genus Stenogyne; species Stenogyne calaminthoides. Next base: position 30,754,190 of record JBBCBC010000015.1, on the reverse strand, counting down.
AAATATGGGTAGAATTAAAGTGAGTCTGTGGATCTAGGAATTTGTGTGATCTCACTGAGACATTGCCTATAAATTAATATTCTGTGAAATTAATTCCAACTAAGGTTATGATTACCATAAATTAAATTCTTAAATTTAGAATCAATTTGATATAATTAATATAAATTGTTGCTACTGAGATCATTGATCTTTTAATTTGAGAATCAATACTATAATAATTGTATTACCAAAACTAATTGGCTGTAAATCAATCAACTTGATTTAGGTTATATATATATATATATATATATATATATATATATATATATATATATATATATATATATACTATACTTTACACACATATCTTTAAATTGGGAAAAAGATAAATCATATTGTTGATATTTGATAATTACTTATACTTTTTTTTTTTCTGGCTGCATTATTTAGGCATATTTCGTTTTCTTTTATTTTTCATACTTCGTCTGCATATTTTATTTTCGCATTGATAGATTTGATCTACTAGACCATTGAATATTTGATCTATTAACAAATATTTAGGTTCGTCTGTTTTTAACCATTCAGGAATGATCAATTATTTATTTAGTTATAAATATATTATTAATTAATTTAATAAATATTTAGTATTTAGGTCGATAAAAAAATATTATCTTAAATGTAAGCGTGAATGGCAAATAGTTTTGCTGCGTGAATATTTATTTCTATATACCGTGTTGGAAATACTTCTTCTAGATATAATTTCTATTATTATTGATAGTAAATGTATACCTTTTTAAACATAAAAATATATAACTTTTGGGCAAAAAATAAGACATTAACTTTTATTTTGGCAAATATAGGCCATTTTATTTGCTATTGATTATTTAAAATACATTATCAATAGTAAATAATATATATCAGTATAAAAGTACACATTTTTCTCTTATGTGGGAGTTATATTTATTATAAGTGTATTTCGTATAGAACAAAAAAAAAATTAAATTTCAATCAAATCTGTGACATAAAATTAGATAGTTTAATGCTACAAAATTTAACATTAAAGCCTTAACAAATTTTTATGGTGAACTAATGACTTCTTTAACTTATTTGGATGTCATTTAGTTTAGATATGTCAATTTGATATATCTCTAATATTGTTTATCAACCAAAAGACTATGAGTTTGATTTGGAAGGCCAGGATATTTTTGATAGTAGATATTAATTCTTTGTGATATGGACAGTTATAGAATACTAAAATTTAAAACTTAAAACTTGATCTTGCCTACGACAACTCAAAACTTATGGGCATATTTTTTGCCATGAAACTGTATTATACTTGCTCAAACGACTTAATGCTCAACGTAAATTGTCACTCACTATAGTTAAGGTATGAAAATATTTTCGTTCAATTTTACATAATGTCAAAGGTGAAGAAAAAAATTAAAAATATTAATTTATGATTACTGGTGAAATCATAAATTCCAATTAATATTTGTTTTAAAATTTTAAGACATTATTCTTTTAAAATAAGTTATTTTTTATTAATCACATTTATATCACTGTTGATGAAATGATAATTATTTTTTTTCTTTTAAATAAAATTTACATGGTAAATTAATATATTTTTTGTATTATATATATATATAATATTAAAAATATTATATTATTAGAATTAGACTGAATTAAATAAAATTTTGAAGTATTTGATGAAAGTTTAACAATAAATGTTTGTAGAATTAATGAAGTTTTAGTCTGGCTAATGAAGAGTTACTTTCTCGTTTTTCTACTTCTTTCGAGTGCAAACCACCGTTTCATTTTTGAGAGAATTATGCATAATAATGTTTCTCGGGGGACGATAGCGAAAAGTTAGGTTTATTATGTAATAAGCGAGGGTTGGTTGTCATGATGAAAATCAAAATTTTTTTAAATCTAAATAATTTAGGAAAGAATCTTTTGATGGTGTTTCCATCGAAATGATATCCATATAAACTTTTTTGGCGTATAGTTTAAGCATGTAGCCAGGTAGAGTTTTGAGCGATAATTTTATAATTTTTTATGTACAAAAATTGAGTTGAATCGTATTATTGGGTAAAAAAACAATGATATTTGTGTAAATATGTAAGTATTATGTGAGAGTTTAATGAAGATTTCACCTTCATAAAGTGATGTCCCAATAAGAAAAGTATGCAATGTGTTGTAGGACACTTACAGATATGAATATTAAATAGTCCAGGACAAAACAATGTTGTAAAGATTTGAAATTTTTAATCTAATATAATTAAATAAAATTTATCAATGTCTTTTTAAAACATGGTTTGTATATTTATAAAATCAGTTTTATTGTGGTCTCGAGCTAAAGCAAAAGATTGGAAATTTCGTGTCTCGGTTTGTGGATGGAGACTTTTGATATATAATATTATTTCTGAAAGAATTTTTGAAATTTGTAATAAATCTAAATTTATAGATTCATTTTTTGTTTTTTACTTAAGTCATCAAGTATAATAACAAATAAAATTATAGTTTTGCCTGTTTGAATTATATTTTTATTTTTTTAATATTTTATTGATTACAAAATTATTTAATCATAAAAAAATACAAGTAACAAAAATATATTAAAATATTATTGTTTCGAATAAAATTTATTTCAAGTTTACATTCACTAATATCTTCGATATTGTTTGAAATTTTTAAATTAAAATGCCATTTTCAATTCTTTTTGATGGTATTAAAAGGAAAACTTCTTTGAGGATGAATATTGATCAACTATATTGCTTCTATACATATACTCTTCAATGGACGAAACGACATGGGCAATACGTTTTCTGTTAGCTCGTAAAACTTAATAGTTACGGACAGGCCCATTATTATAACATTAAAGCCCAATATGCTAATTTGGACCAGGCCCGTTCTTGTTAGTAAAACCCATATATTATTTATGGGCCAAATTATTTGCCGAATATGCTGTTCCACATATTAAACTTTTTAAGCCCAATGAAATGGGTTAATTGTTTGAATCCGCCTCTGCAATTAATAATAAATCACAATTAAATGAGTCTTAGGGCACGCCGTCAAGAATCCGAGATACTGAGACTTCGTCTTTTTAGCTAATTTAAACAGAAAGATCAAGATTTACAATTAAGTTTAATGTAAGACTGCATTAGACCAAACATGTATAAATAGAACTAAAGCGGAGATATTACTGAAACTGCTGATGTCGTTTGATTCTTCAACTACCTGGCTAGATACAATTCGATTTACTGCATCTGATCATTTTATTATCAATCATTTTGTGCTCTATATCGAGGATCAATCGTTTTCAAACAAGATCTGATGTCATAAATTTACACATATGAGACTCAAACAACTTCCATACCTTGCATCTTTACATTTTCCAAATACTTTGATAAGTGTATTTACTTACTTGGATTGCTGTACAAAGCCAATGGCCTAAATTGTGTAATTCATAGACACGATATTCATGCAATGTGGAGTGCCTTATAGTTAAATCTGTGATTGTATCTAGATACTAGCGGGGTTTCCTTGCAAAACTTTAGAAGATATACTAAATAAGGTAAGTATAATGCAGCCCCAAAAAGAAGTGCATTTTAGTTGATTCTGAAGTAGGGTGGTGCAGTTCTTTTCCAGTGCCTCGTCTCATCTAAGTAAAAGTAATAACTTGATGTATATAGTCATCAACTCCATCATTGGATTTTGCTCTGACACATATGCGAACTTCTTGGAATTTGTGGGTCATATCGTTTATGGTTGGTGGATGCGATAGGCTTCTGATTAAGTCAAAATGCTTGATTTGCATTACATCTTTGGACTGGCAGCTTCTGAGCCCACGATCACTGTGAATCGGGAGGATTTACTTTTGATTTGGCATTAAACTGATCACAGGTTCTTGAATCAAAATTAGTAAAAGATGCATTTTACTGTTTGACATTTGTGCCTCATAAAGTTAAACACTGAGATACTGTAGGCTCTTCACACTGAAAGAGCTCAAATACCCCGATTGTAACAAGTCTGGAATAGCGTTAAATACTATTGGGAATTTGTGTTTGTAATGTGAAGATGAATCTAATGATGAAATCAGAGTTGAATTTTCTCTGTCCAAATAAAAGTCAATGACCTTTGCAAGAACATTTTGAAGCTCAACGGAATTTGAATGCACTGGTTAGGTCTACATGCTTCACTTTCCAGAAAAATAAATGTAAGCAATAGAAGAGATTCAGGGCCATTATGGATCTCTTCAGGATTTGCATTTTGAACTCCTATCTGAAAAACTTTTTTAGCATCTTCGCCACTACTTTAATCTGTCAGAAATGAAATGGATCGCTTTTACAGAGCAGAAACCACATGAAATGAAATTCTCTAAATATCAAACTCTTAATAAAACTTGTAAAACGGTTTTTTTTTAGATGAAGACAACTAAAGTGATGACCATGTAAGTATTTAACAGTAGGTAACTGTTGTGTAGAAAAATGGTTTATGGTTTATTTGATTTTTATACAAAGCAAGCATGGAAGCCTTTAAGCCCTTAGGATTTTTGAGGACCATTGTTCTTCTGAAAAATGAAAAAATTGCTGCCCATAATAGATCCACGTATCATTTTCCAAGTTGTACAAGCATGAAGAGATGCTTTAAGAGAATCGAGAGGGATGGGATAGAAACAGCTGCTGTAGCTGATAATCACACACATTGATGCAGCCAATATTATGGTCATGCTGCTGGGGAATGGCAGCATTATTTACACTACGCTTATTTCGCTTCAAGCGTGCCACTTCCTGCAGCAAGTGGACCAGCCCTCGTTCCACCTCACCCTATGACAGAAGGTTGTGGAATGGAATAAATATAAGCTTCCATTATCAAGAGCACCAACCGATCATCTTCTTTGCCTCCAGCTTTCCTTTAAGCTGGTTTGAAAAAACAAAGAACAACGGTTCCCTGTTGTCTCCAAGTACATTCAATCGAAATAATCAAGGCTGCTAACAAAACCATACAAAAATGTATAAAGAGATCTGAAACAATCAATAAGCATAAAAGGAATGAATTGGCGTAGTTATACAAAAGGGCTATCAGTCTGGTAGTTAACACATGGTCATACACACACATACTCTCCAGAAACTGTGGTATTGAAATATCAACAAAGAGATCTATCAATCATATACAGGGTTTAAGCACAGAAAACCTCAGAAATCGAAAAAATAAAATCGACAAGACTACTTCAATGAGTGTTGATGCTCTTGAAGAATCCTGGCAACACCAAGACATTGTAACATGTGCATCATGCCCACAGGCATGCATCTCCATGATTCTTGCTCTTATTATCCCACTCAACCACATTTCCTGCAAATGAAATCAGTAACCCTTAAACTTGATCCCCAATAGCCCATAACATTTTACAAAGTCATAATAACATCAGATTAATGGCTTTATTCACTACAGACATCAATATAGTTTACTATCTCCACTATTTGAAAAGGAAAAAAGAACAAAATTGGAAATATTTAACAGAACATTACACTAGTGAAATCAAACCTATGCAACAAGTGCATCCCATATCTGCCCTAATTGCAGCAAAAACGGACCCAATAAAACCAAGAACACCAGTAACAGCAAGTTATGCAGATCCCCACATCTTATCAATTCCTCTCTAATGGTTTTATGATCTCTGATTCCTCCTGTATTAGCCCAATTCAGGATTTTCATGTATTTTTCTCCTAATTCCCACCATCCTCATTTCCCTTTGGGTGTGAGGAGAATTTAGGGATCTCAGAAATAAACTTAAGACAGAAGAATGGGGTTTGCGTGAGCAGATAACAAAATCAAAGCCCGCTAGAATAACTCATGGCTTCTTCAACTGCTTCTTCTTTTCTCCTTGGTTTCTTGAAGCAATACTTTTGAGTTAAGAGTTCGGTGATCAAATAAAAAGTTGTTGAGTTTGTTTGCTTATGGGCGGCCGTGTTAATGTAGAGGCTGAGTTTAATAAGTGAGTGATGTAGAATTGAGACATAAACATATGAAATACATAAAAAAACGTAGAAAAATCAAACGCTGTTTTTCTTCCTGTGTGGAGTCCGACTGTTCTTCTTCTTTTCTTTCTAGGATAAAATAAAGAAAATACTTCTTAGATTCTTTTTCTTTGGAATTGAGAGCTTATTTTTTTCTTTCTAGGAATCTCAAGAGAAAATACCTCGATTCCTCTCTTTCTTTAAAAGTTTGCAAGAAAACGATCATGGATATATTATAAGCTTGGTTCCATAGATTAGAAAACTTTTATCATTGAAAGGTGACAACATTTGTCATTGAACAGACATATAATATTGTGATTATATATATTGCATAGTATACTAATTAAGTTGTTATCATTAAAATTTTTGTGATTTTACAGTCTATCAGTAACTCCAAATATTTGAAGATATATATACTTTCAACATTCAATCTGAACAAATGTTCTAAAAAAGTTGGAAGGATGCTCCAAGCTCTAATAATGGCTTCTGGTAGTCGAGAATAATTTTTTGAACAACTCATGAGTTCTTGATATTCTTACAGCCCCTTTTCTGGTTGTTGATTTGTTATGGTTTCCTCAACAGGGTTATATGATCTGCAAAGGCAAAAGAAGAAAAAAAAACTCTGAAAAGAAGGGACAAATGGAATTAAAAAGAATTTCGTACAAAAACATCGTGCATGCAGAATTGCAGGCCCTTTTTGTGTAAATCAAGAATCTCATACTGGTATTGCTCATAACTTTTAATCAGCAGTGTCATTCAAATACATTTTTTACCGTGTAATTTCAAAACACCAAGTTAATAAGTTCAAATCATCTACATACTAATAAATCAAAGTGTTCAAAAAGTACACAGAATGAAGCAATTGGTAAAAAGGAGTTGCTGAGATTCCATAGTTCTTTGTTCCGTAATATCTCCCTTTCTTGCCATTCAAACTGTATAATCAATCATAATTCTGTGTACACAGAACATAATTTTTCATAATAGTTGAAAAGAACTGCATCATAGTTCATCATGCCCGGCGCCAGGAGGCCGTCCAGCTCAGAAAAGGTGCAGACAGCCAACGATGCATGAAGTGCAAGCGGCAAAGAAGACGCCTTCATTATGAGACCTTCTAAAATCGGCGAGTGTGGTGAAGCGGGTGGTTCTAAAGTTTAAATCTTTTCATTCCCAGAAAAAAAGTAACCAGGAATCATCTCTTGATAAAACGAAAAATCCTCTGATCCCATCAAAGGCTGCATGTCTTTGACTCCACCATCAGCCAAAGCATGTAGCCTGCAACTCCTTGGGAGGTTGTGCAAGGTCATCGTTGTTTACAGTGGGAGGGGAAGAACATCTGGTCTTTGGTTTGAGCGTAACAGTTTACCATAACGTAACCTGTAAATGAGCAACGTGACTTCTTCAATAATAGGTATAAGTTTAGTTGAATCGGACCATAATCTGCAATGAAACATAGGCGATTATGGCTTTGCTTCACCTCTTCTATTAGGTGCTTAAGTTGCGTAGCTCTCGCACTCGAGGATTAGGAAGAAGTTCCGCAATACGTAACAGAATCTGGAACGTTAAATACATCACCTCGTTAAAATTTATGCCTGTTCCAAAATGGAAACTTATATGTTAAAAAATTGCCGCGATAACTTCGGTGTATGTGATCTTTTCTTCAAGATGAAAATATACAGAAACACCTAATTTTAAATCAAACTGGTAACATATCACAGAATTATTTTGGTGTTGATAGACAAAAAGCTTTAACACTAAGGGGGTGTTTGGTTCAATTCTATGGAATAAGTGTCTACGAGCGAGTATAAGGTAATTGTGGTGGTTAATAGAGAATAAAGATGACCAATTCATTCATTATACTTTGTCAAGAGTAATGAGACTCAAAATAAGTTAACCGATAATCATCTTTTATCTCAACTTATTCAGATTAGAGCAACACACTAACATTGTAACCATCATTCTAATATATTTTCCATTGAAGGAATTTGAACCAAGCACCCCTAAGTGATACAGGAGAACATAAACACATAGATCTAGCAAATTTTCTCACTTTCTGTTTCTTAGCATCACCATATACAATTTGCAGTGAAACATGTAACAATTATGTTAACGTTGTAGCCTTTGTACTAATAAAGAACAGTGAATCCCCTTTCTACCAGACTGACATATCAAAAGTAAATGAATAAAGTAATAATAAAAATACCGGTAAGCAAAAATAAAATGAAGTTTTTTACTTATAGATAATAACAATCCGATGATGCAACTTTTATAGTATGGAAATTTTTTATATAAACAAGTTTTAGGAGTGTGCAGACTTGGTTTTTGCATTTAAATTGTGTATTTTTAAACAATATTAGTTGTTTCATAAAAATATATTGATTTGTCAGTATTAGATATTCCATTCAAAAAAATATCAGTTCTCTCATACTATATATGAAGTAATGGTTGTATGAACCAGTTGTGTAGTAATAAAACCAGCTCTATAAGCAATTTATGGCTTGCTTATTGCTACCACCGTCAATCAAAGAGAGCTAGGACGCACAGCAAGGAACTATCACATGGATAGAGATATTACCTGAGGTCGAGAGGATCAGCTTCTCAAAGCGAGATGTTGTAAGCAATAACAACATTTAGAACAGCTGTATTGGGAATCGCTGCATATTTCACTTATTACAGCTTCAAAGAAAGAAACCATTTATGCCAAAATAGGACGGATCTAGATGGGAGGACTTCACCCTACTTGTTGAGTAAGTTTGAATGGATGCGAATGACTTCAGTTAAAACTATATCGTGTTTGTTTTTGCCCTCCTCCACCTTCTACTCATTGGTTTAAGCAGAACAATGTCCCTGTTATAACCCAAAAAACACATTGAGGTTGGATAATAGAAAAATATGGTAACATTTGACTGAAAAAGATTCAATAATTTTCTTTGAAGCTTAGAAATAGTTCATGTTATAAATCAAAGTCCCTTTGATAACTCTCTACCCTTCATAGGGTTTCCTTCTCATGAAAGTCCATTTCAGCTTTAAGAAGTTAGTACATGACAGGCAGTTAATTAATACAAACATATAAATCAGCTCTTTACTAATAGAAGGTTGTTGTAGTAACAAAAGAATCAGGCACCACTTTTTTAATAAATTGGGTAATATTTATATGCTCTAATATGGTGGATTGACTAGTTGCTCAACTTTGAAGATGTTATCTGTAAAACTATTAAACTGCATGGCTACTTTCACTGGTCCAATTGGCCGAATTATGATGGTTTTCTCCACCTCTTTTAGAAAAAGGACTAAAGTAATCCTTTAAACACATCCCAATTCCAATATCGTTGACTCCCTGTAGACCCAGCACTCTGTTTTCCCGAGGCAATGAAATACCAGATAACTACTTTGATTCAACTCAGCAAAATAATAGCCATTCAAATTATGAATACCGAAATTAGTGATACTTTGATCTGTGAGCATTGAATCTGCGGATATTAAAATGGATTTTTTATTTGTTTAACAAAACTACTAGGATAATGACCAAAAGAAATGAATGACTTTTAGGTCGATTATCAGTAGTATTTGCTTTTAAAACGCCCTTCCCTGTAGTCCACTTCGAAACATAACAAAAGAAACATACAATAATCTGCATCATCATATTCAAATCAATGCCTCAACCGCAACTCCCTTACAACGTTTCCTTCGGCTGAAAAATCATTGAAACAGAATTTTTAGGGGTCACCAGGCTCCAAATTCTTCAATGGGAATTATAATGTGAATCATTGAATAGTGAATTACAATGAGAATAATAATATTTGTTTGTTTATTATTATAATAGTTAGAATATAATTAGGACAAATAATGGTGTTATTTAACGAAATAGTGAATGATAACTTAATCAAAACTGGGTAACATTTTGAAATCTCATTATCTCTACGAAGTATCGCGTATGATGAAAAGTGAACCGATCATCTTTTATTCCACTATACACAATCGTTTATATTCAATTCCATTGAAGATTTGAACCTATATAGGATAGAATTAAAGGCATAATCTTTTTGTAACTGCAAAGTTCCACAGAACACCCAACTGACGTTATAATCTCCACAAATTTGAGAAGCAAAAATAATGAAACATCCAAAACTTTAACCATTCAACAGAGGCTACATAAACACCAATCCCAGGAAGTTCAGATTCATGTCATTTAAATTAGAAGTAAACCTGTAATGAAAATTACGTATATCTGCCTTATTACAGCAAAGGAGGTTTCTAGAACCAATGTAATGGCTTTTGTGATAACTGCAAGAGGGTACTTGTATGGAATCCCCATCTTATCCAACTCTTGTCTTATCAGTTTTACTCGTCTCAAATTCCTGATACCCCAGTTCAGGGATTCTCATGTATTATTTTTCTCCTATTTTCATCAATCAAAGATTTCATCTTTCTTTGCAAAGTTGAAATTTTGAGAGGATTTCAAGAAAGCACTTCTGAACTCAAACTCAACTCTGAGAAAATGGGTTTGCAGAAAACAAAAGAAAGTGGTGTGAAAATCAAGAGGATAACACCCAGACAACTCGCGGGTTTGTTTGGTATTTACAAATATGATCCGCAAAGGTGAAATGAAATTGGTAAGATATGGACGGATGGCGTGACAAAGAATCGTTTGGTATGTATGCACTTATGAAATTGCATTTAATACTTACTAGATGGAATTTTCCGTGGTTAAAACTTAAAACATGATTGAATAATAGACATATACCGCCGTTCGTATTGTCATTCCGGTTATTTAAAGTATTAACAACTACATCTGAAAAAGCTAAAGGTTGTAAAATTATAAACATGAAGGCAAAAAATCGCTTAATTAGAAAATATTTTATATTTTTGGCGTTTGATTTTGTATGCATGATCAATCTTCTGGCAATATAAATGGGGTTTATGTGGGGAATTAAGATATTCCAATTAACTTAGTGCCCCTCAATAATCAGTGTCAATAAATTCCAATAACTAATAATGTACTCTAATTACTAATTAATCTGTTGGTTGAAACTTAATTAGAAGTCATGAACAAAGTTTGACTAAAAAGCAAAAATGCGATTTGGCTGGGATTACGATTTATCGCTTGTTTAGAACTGAGCTGGTTGGCGATCATGAACTGGTTGATTTACTTCAAATTCGGCGGATTGCATTTTGGCGACGATTCGATTCAGAATCAGGTAAATTTGAACCTATAATTGGTCTGTTTTCTTGATTCAGGAATCCTTGAAGCTAGGAAGACTGGGAATATGGAGAAAAGAAACTAAGGTTGCATTTTTGTGATACCGTGACAATGAAAGAATATATATCAATCAAAGGACAAAATTGGCGTGAAATAGGTAGAGCCGGCGGATGACTTTTCATTTCTTGTAGTTTCCATAATTAGCCTACAGACAGAGTTTTGTTTGGTTGGAATTAATATATATACCGCAGGCTACAATTCATGAATCATCAGACCACTATTCACTGTGGCAGTTTTACAATTATATCCACTGGTATTTACTTTCAGATACATCACTCATCTACCGTCTCCTTATATCCCTCTCTTCAGCGTATTGCTCTCTTGCGTCGCGCCGTCGCAGTGATGCTTCGTCATCATCTTTTATGAATCTCTACACTTTGTGTTAAATGTTTCTGATAGGTGTCTTTCCGTTTGGTTAGTTGCCTGTACAATAGTCATGATTCAGGTTGATTAATTTCATTCTTATAATGTTATTGCTTTTATGTTTGAAGGATTTTTTGATAAAATTGGTTCTTTGAATTTTTTTTTGGATGTTTTATTCCTGAGAACGTAGGCAAAGTACTGTTTGATGTTGAACCGCCTGAAGTTGATCGGCGTGAAGAATAATGAAAAATAGCAAGGTCGAATTGGTGATTTTGGATTAACTCAAACAAGATAAATGAAATGAAAATAAACAAATGTCTGCTGATAATTATACACCTAAACCCATATTATTGTATTTTGTTTCAAAACAATAAGGGATAACTTTATTATATAAATAAACCTCATTTATTAGTTAACAACCTTTCTAGCTATTTCGTATACAATATGGAAGCGCTAGTAACTTTGTATTGTAAAAGGTTGAAACTTTGTCGTCAATTGGCTCAGATAGATGGGTCTGCTCAGATGTTGAGTATTTTTCTTCTATATGTAAAATGCATTATATTTTGTTCATTTGACTGAGATGTATGCAGTGCAAACAGCTAATCAGTTTAAATTCTTAATCTTTTCTTTTGAAACCAAAAATGCTGAAATATTTAATTCTTGTGGATAGTCATATCCAGCCGTATTGGGACTGTTATCAACTTCATCACTGGTTGAGGCTGTTAGCGTTCCTCTCATTTCTGCAAATCGTGTTAAGCGTGCTTGGGGTCTCTGGATTCAGAAATACCGTTTGCCCCTAATCAATACCAGGTTAAAAAGGATTCCCCCATTCTACAGCAATTACTGCATTTTTGGAGAAGCTTTATAGTACCTCTCCTCATAACTGGTGCATCATCAACGGAACAATTGTGCTAATCGTAATGGGTGTTTCAGGGAAGCCTGAGAACTCCTTGAGACTAGATCTGTTCTTAGAGGCAGAAATTCGATCATTCGAAGGTTCACGGGAGGCCGGTACTGTTTATTCAATTTTTCGTAACCTTCATTTTGCAACAGGATCTGTTCAGGTTTACAATCCTTATCCTCAACCAATCATATTTTAAAAGATGTGTTTTAAAGGAATCGAAGGATTTAGCCTTGAGAGCGATTATGTTCTTGAAGACACACATTTGGTGGAAATGCTCAGTCTATTACCAAAAAGCAAGTGGATCCATCATACTTCATTTTATGATTCATGGTCAATGTATATGGGTTATCTCAAACAGCCATGACTCCTGAATATATTGACAGGCGAGGGTCATTTGGAGTTCTGTCTGCATGAAGGACTATATATATATCAGGGTAATTCATTGACAAAACTGTAAACCAGTTGGCTCCCCATTTCGAATTGAGATCATTAGAACCAGGAGAAATTCAGAGTGCCTCTGTTTCTATAAATTTATGGAGCCCTCAGTAAGCTATTGAAGACAAGAACTATGGCTGATGTTTTAAAGTCCCCAATTTCCCCGGAGCATATCCAAATGTGAGGTGAAAATGTCTTTCAGCAGTTGAGTTGATTGAGCGCTTGAGACAGGACTGGGTTATTTATCTGATCACACACTACAGGCCTCTTTGAGAACACAAAGGGTTGTTGATCAACTTTTATAAGCTCATAGTCTCATTCTGTTATATTGGTAAAATTTTATTTTATGGAATCAATTTGATATAGATCAATAATATGTTCATTTGGAATTTGTTGTGGTGCAGAAACTATGGTGACTGCTACTGATTCAGATATAGGATAGCAGCAAAGGGTCAGACTCTTACTCCAGATAGAATTCTTGTATTGGTTTCACACCATTTTATGTTGGGGCCTATCCGTTTACTATATAACAGATTGAATTGTAAATATAAGGTGAATAAGTACTGGATTGGTAATACGTAGAACCAAAAATTGATAATAATCTTAAATCCATTTTGAATGGGAGGATTTGAAATGAATGATTTAAAATAATCATATGTATATACATTTTTAATTATAAATTGTGTCTGAAATAGAGAGAAAGGGAAGAGAGTGAATGAGGAGAGAAGGGTGAGAGGAGATGTGATTTCAAATGACATGATTTGATTGGGTTTTAGAAATCACATGCCATTTTAAACTACACTCAAATCTAAGTATTTGTAAATTCATTTAACCAGAAGTGGAAGTGATATTGATTTGTGTGTAAAATCCATGAATTTCAAATTCTCCATATCCAAATGAAGCCTTAATTACTTCTTGTTAATTAATTTTTACAAAATTAAAATTCATTTTTTGTAATACTCAAATTTCAAAAGTATCCATAAAATATAGATGAGAATAACAACACCTGTAATTATAATTTAGAATTCTCAGCCGCTTTTCAGCTAATTTGAAAAAAAAGATTCTTTTCTGGTAAATATATGCAACAAGTCTCTATATACCATGATATAAAATACAAGGATCCAAAGCATCACAAATTGGTAGCCTCTCTCACCAACCATTAGCTCCTCAAGAATTGTTGTATGATTAGATCGACGTACATCTCTCATAGAACTTTTCATAGTTCATGTGTCTTTCTGACAGTGCTGGTACAATCTTTGTAGAAAAACCAAGTTCCCCACATATATCTAATCGGGCATATATAAGTATCAAAACTAGAACTACTGCACAGATTAACAACAATTCCTACCCACAGCACCAAATTTGTAGCTTGCCTCTGTTTCATTGAATGGTGCTCGAGCATGTCATCTTCATCATCTGTGTGCCATGAAAAAGAACCAGTTCAGCATAGAAAAGGATTTTTTATTTTTTTTTTTACAAAGGGTGGGGTATTTTTTGGAAGATAACCTTCAAAATCGCTCATCATCATCAAAATCAATGATTTTTATAAATATCATCAGAACCCTCAACTTAATAGTTGCAGCACACCTTTCTGCCAAAAGGAAGTCAACATATTTAACGCATCATTTTAATCTCTCAGCACTCCAGCGAAATGAAAACATTCTGAAAGATAAACCAAGAAAAACAATAACAGGTTGACTTGAAAAAAATGAAAACAGGTCTTGCCCGGTTTGCCGACTCTATAGCAATAATAGGAAACTTAAGCTCATCTGCCAGCTCATTTGTTATTCATTCTACATTTGATTTAAATTTATACATCTGAAATCAATTCAGTTTCCTTGAAATTTATTAAGCCTTGCTTCTAAATATTGACTGGTTCAAAATGTAAACTTCTTGCTTTATCTAATGTTACCTTAATCCACTTTTGACAATTATTATAAAAATATTGATGAACAAGCTAACACCTTAAAGGATAAATTACATGTACTGATAAAGTAAACTTGATAAAAAATTCAATCAGTTATATATAACAATGTGATGTTGTTATGATTAGGGGATATAAAATTATGAATCCTGAAAATGAAAATGATCAAAAGGAGGAAGTTCATTTCTTCACACTTTCTCAAGCCACTATCTTCAGTAAAGCACTTTTTTCCTTTGTCTACAGCAGTAAATTACTGGATCTGGCATTAGCTAAATCAATGAAAATTCCAACCCATATTAATAAGAATGGTTATCAGCAAATAAAGAGTGCGTTTGTATGTAGGTATACAGTATGCACAAACTAGTTCCTCCACATGCAAACTTATTAAAGATCTCACTATAGTAATAAAAGTCCCACACAACTCACAAGTCTTCATCTTCCTTTTGAAAACCTAACTACATTAGCAAATTCCTGATTATCATTCCCTCGTTCATCCTGTTAGTAATGAAAGCATTTCATTATCGAGCTGATTCTATCTAGCAATAGTCAGTAGTACCTTAATTCATGTTAGCATGGGTTAGAAGAAATGGAGCTCACTTGGCTCTTTCTGGTGCTAATTCCTTTGATCTCTCCATCATGTAAATGTCTTATCAACAGCTGGTTCTCCATGTGGTACGACCATTCTAAAATAATAGGCACCTTTCTTACATTTGGTAGATCTTGAAGGTGTAAAAATAGCTGAAATATTAATTTCCCTTATAAAACCCCACCAACTTCTGGTCATCATTTTTCGAGCATTTCATATAGTTATCATGCTTGCCTAATAATAGAAAACAGCTTATATTGTATAAAAACCTTGAGAAAAATTAGGTAGCAACTCTCCATATGGGTTTTATTATTTTTTGTGTTAGCTCTGAAGATTATGGGGGTGTTTGAAACACTTAAACAACTACTGCTTGCTTTTAGTTCATCTCACAACACGAAAATATAAGTTTTCTTTTTAGACTTCTATTTAAATCATTTATTCATCATCACCCACCCTGCTCAAAACTGATCTAACGTAAATAGAAGGCGGCTAAACTCTCAGACCAATAGCGGTCTATACCTATAACACCAACATAGGTTTCTTCGATACATAATTCCAAAAAAAATTCTAGAAATTATACGACGCCTATCCACACCTAACTAAATTTAGCATGATGATGAAGATAATTGAAAATCTGAGCAGCAGGACAATTTGACGTATAAAGACGATATCCGTATAACACCTTGAGATAATTTTTGGTACAGAAGGCTATACAAGAGAAAGAATACAAGGTATTTTAGTGCAAGTGTCGAAGAATGTAACTTAGATTGAACACAACATCAACCTGAGGGTAATAAAATCAGAGAACAAAGAATACCTCATCTTTTACCCAGCCTCTCTCCTTGCATTCATCACCCTCATCTCCTACATCCTCATAAATCTTTAGAAACCATTCCTTAGCTGATCCAACTGATATAACATACCAAGATTTTCACACTGCCTATGACATGTGTGGCTTTTAGAATATAAAGGAAGTTAAAGATTGTGTCACTCATGTAAGTAAAAAACACAGCATTGTCACACCGACTCTAACAAACAATTTTAAAATTTGTGCTCCTCAATAACTCAGGAGAATTTCACATATTTTAAAAAATAATTTGTCTGATTAAGTTCTATGCATTATAATAGTGAATACTTTAAACTGGTTCACCCCATCCCCAATCAATAACAAAAAGAAAAAGAAGAACTTTGACTTCAAGACTATTTTTTTAGCCTCAGAGTACCACCTTGATATGTATGACTCATACCAGATACACACCTCAATGAAGTAACGAACAATTTAAGGTTATTTACCTCTTGGTCAGAAACTTTTTCTTTCAGAACATAAGATCTCCCATTGGAATTGTAACTGAAACAATATGATGAGGCTTCAAACATAAGTCCACGGAAATATTTGAAAATCAGGCAAAAGTTCACAATTAAAGTAAGGGCTTTGGGCCGTGATTTAAAGGCTACAATCATCTAATTAGGCTAGGACCAAAAAAATGAAGCGATTTAGCAATTAAACCTGTGAATCCGAACCTACCACTACTTATTTTATCAGTAAACAACCTACTGAGCAAGTAGAAGAAGACATGTTATTCATCACATATGCTTAGGTCAACAGCCCATCTAACATTCTTTAATTACTTAACAAAATGGGACAATTTAAATTTAAATATGACGTGTATAAAGTGAATGAACAATCTTAAAATATAACAAATCTATTTACAAGTAACCTTTTCACACTGATAAGTACAGGAGAGGTTCGCCAGGGATATTTTTCTGTAATGCGAGAATATCAATGCTGGCGAACTGCAAATAGAATCAGCAAAAAAGTTATCAGTTTGGGTGAAACAGCATCTATTCCATACAAGGGCTGCTGATGAACTTTAACTAAGTTAGTACCTAATGGATATTTGATTCCTCTGACTCATCATCCTGTGTAATAATGAAATCAGTTATTTGCAATGAGGTGTATACATATACATATACATATATATATATATATATATAAACAAGTGAGCATTCAATCTTGCTAGGCTCCAGGGCATGCGCTGAAAATATGTTTACCTGGGGACAAATTGTAATCTAGGCTTAGCAGTTTATTAAAAGGCCACTTTCACTAGAAAATTTCTGGAATAAAGAATTCACTAGAATTATTATGGTCTTAGGTGCATTTGCAAACTATGAAAAACTAAAAATAAACTTAGCAGGAGGTGTAAACCTTTGTGAAATCATCCATAGAGGTGGCTTCCAAGGCTTTAATTTCCATGTCCTGCTCCTGCTTATATATCTATCAAAAGCATGGTATAGGTGAGATGAACACAGCCACAAGAAATAATTAGATTCTCTATATAGTAAAAACCGGCTCCTTAAATCAAGCAAACAATTTTTTATTTTTTTTTTTTTAATGAGGATGTTCCCTCAAAGAACATTATGATGCCTCTTGGCATTATTTTGCATCATCTTAACACATTCATAAAAAATAAGTTTTGGAACACATAAAATCTGAAGCATTACTTTTTGATATATAATAATTTTTAAATGTATACCTCTTTTGTGACAATCTTGGCATGAATGCATTGGGGAGAATTCAACAGCACAATCAACACCACCTGCCCCAAAATGTTAAGCGTCAATGTACATCGTCTCTCTGTGGGTGGTCTCAAACCAGTGTACCTCTTTTAATTGCTTATGTATCATTTTGAATAGAGACGAAATAATAATATAAACTTTTTGAAATTCTCTTTATTTTCTTCAACTTCTGCTTCTTCTTACGTCACAATCTTGAATTTTTTGCTTTTGTCAATACAGATGAACCAAAAATAGACTAACAGCCCCAACATTGATAACGTCTGCAATGAACCGACCTCATTAATTCAAACAAAGTTCTGCGTACCGATTACAAAATAAGCTTATCCCCACCGATACAGAATTGATGGAAACTAATTTCTCAAAATTAAATTTCCAAAATTCCATATTTGCTTCCTTTTCAAATTAGATTGAAAATTGCATCACCAGAGCTTTGGAGGAAAAGAATAAAAAACTAATAAGCTAAACAATCAAAAAGAGTACTGGAGCCTTGGTACTAAGTGTAATCTAAACCCTAAAAGAATCAGTATACTGAAGAACAGCAAAAACTAATTAAAGTCACTGTTACCAGTCATCGCTGCTTCAGATTAATGCTTCCTGCCTTTTTGATTTGGTCCTCTCTTTCTCTCTGAGAAAATTGCAGAAAAATGAGACAGAGACCAAGCCTAAACAACAGAGTATATTTGAAAGTTTTAAACGACTTGAGAAGCAACATTTTAAAAGGCTCTATTTTTCTATTTTTGAAAATAAAGTCTTCAAAAAATATTCTACTGAACTGTCTAATAATCCGAGGTGTGGCCAGTTGAAACAAAACAAGTGGCTTAATCTGCCGTTAATTAAATATCAGCCTAAATCAATCACGGCCGTTAAAATCATTCTGGTGAAATTTTAATCACCAAAAATTTTATATACCAGGACAAGTGTAAAATATTAATATGCAACCTGTGGTACCTGATTACACCACTTTTCTTTTCGGTTTCTCTCACTTCGATTTTACAAAAATGCTCAATTACATATTATGTTTTATGTAAGTTTTTTCAAGAAAAATCCTCTTCTCTCTGTAAACTCATGAATCATGATGTTTCTCGCTCTTCGCAGGCAGTCGTCTTCTCTGTCTTGGTATAAAAAGATACTAAAAGGTAAACTCGATTCCATTTTTTTAAAAACGCTTGCAGCTCTCTCTGTTGCAGCCTTCTCATCATCCGCTCCGCTCAGAACCGCACCTCTTTCTATCTCCACACAAACGCGCATGACCTCTGCCGTTTCTTGTACTATCTTCAAAATCAAACCGCTTGAAATAGCCCATAAAAGGATCAAAAGTTTCCAGTGGTACAAAAAAAAATGTGAAATATAGCTTTAATTAATGATTTGGTTTCTAATGAAAGAAACGGATAGCTTTTTGCACTGAATTTTTTGCCAGATCTGTCTCTCTTTGACCTCATAGAACTTCTGCGTTCTGGGTTTTTTCCTTGTTTCAGTTTCTTTGATCGATCACCGTCCTCCTTTAATATTTCAGAGATTTTTCAAACAATTTGTATGTTTGTTGTAGTCGTATTGGTTTTCTCCTGTTTTTAGATATTGAACGGTTTGATGAAGGAGGTTGAGATTTTTGATGGGCTTTCAATTTTTAAATCTGTCTGGCCAAAATAATGATGCGATATGAATTTACCCTTTCTTTGTTTTTGCTAATATTCCTATTTAATTTATTAGTTGTAGTTTTTGAATGGGAATTTTGGAAAGAGAACAACAAAGGCATTGACATGTGTCAGTGGATTGGTTTTGATTCCGCCAGGAGAAACCAAATTGGCCCGGATGAACCCTATGACTGTATACCCACGCGAATCAAGAGAGGACCCTATAGCTCTCCTTTGGGTCAAGAGAAGATGCAGAGTGTGTAAGTATCTCTGTTTCATCTTGTTTTGTTTGTGGATTCAGATTTGATGTTTGTTTCCACTTTGGGTTTCTTTATAGTTTCATCAAGTTCCATTTTACTGGGAATGTTTCCGCAGGGAAGATTATGAAAATTATATTTTCGTGCTGGTTGTCCTGGTGATTTGATTGGTCATAGAATTTATATGTCTTGATTTAATTGTGCGGTTCGGTGGTTGACAATTTGACACGGTATTTTGAATGGTTGGTTGTTGCATTAGGGAGAGCCATTTATATGTCTTGATTGAGTGTTGTTGTGGTTGGTGGATGACGATTATTGCGGTATATTATGAATGGTTATTTTATTTGCATTGGTGTTCCATTACCGTCTCGAAAGTGAATGTAAAATATTTAAATTGTTTTTTATTATTATGTCGTCTTCATGGTTTAAAAACTTTAAATTATTTACTAAATATTTCTGGAGTGTAAATGCGATACCCGTGGAAACAGATTTGGGTGCCATATTTGGCCAACAGAATAATAAACAGGACACATTTGTGATTTTTTTTCAGTTACCAATCTAGTTTGGGTTGTTGGACAATAAATATATTTGACCAATGGAGAAGATTGTAGTGTGTCCGCCTTCATGGTGTAGATAAAGGTTCCTTATCAGAAACTTTCTCCTGTTTGTATTAACTTTATCCTCATTTCTTATTGTAATGGTGCTTTGATAAAAACAAACAAAACTTTGCACTCCTATCCATTTTGGTGCCTGCTCTTGATACAAATTTTCTCTGATTAAAAGTGATTATGCATTCACAGAGCAAGATATGCCAATGAATGGATATAACAGTATATAAAGTAAAAGTGGCTTTTGTTGTTGGGGTTTATCCTCATTTCTTGTAATGGCTTTTGTTCAAAGCAGGCAAAGGCTTTGCGCTCCCTATCCATTTGCTCTTGATGTAGTACCATGGTTAAAGTGGTACCATTCACAGGTGGTCTGATAGATGGTCTGAAAAATAATAAAACAGCTTTGGTATGGGAGGATTGAGGGTTTTATCTGTGAGTTTAGCTGCATCATTTGAGGATGTTATGTTATGATTCTTTGCTCTTGATAGATATAGCATATAGTATATGATGGCTGTCATTATAATCATTACAAATAACTATTGGTTTGGGAATTGCTTGAATTGAGAGACTTGGAATTTGTACTACTAGATCATGTGTAATTTTGTTAATTTTTGATCCTCGCTGAACTGCATTGTTTTATTTCTTCTCCAGGAAATAAATTGTTCCATTTTCTATTCTTTGACATTTTGTTTCCTGTATGCCTTTCATGCTGAAAGTAACTTGGTCTAATTTCACTTTCATTCTCTGGGACTGGTGTAATCACTGGAGGTAGGGCGAATTGAAGCTTTTTGGTTAATAGAGAGTATGATGATTTCATTGAAAGCAAAGGCATCACATATCTCTACCTTCTAAAGAAGGCAGTCGATATGCTCGAAGAAGATGATCTTCACGCCTTTGGAGATAGAAAGTGCTTGTCTTGGGAAAAGACTCCATGAACTTGTCTTCTGAACCAAAACTAGAAAGAATCAACATCATGTTGAGATGCGCTTCTTCATCTCTCCATCGTTGGGGTTCTGTTGAATTAGCCCCAAGTCTCTCACTCTGGTGTGTAGATTCGAGGAACCAAGATTGGCTGCTATCAAAGAGCCCAAGAGGAATAGGACTCGATAATAGAGAAGAAGGGTTTGAAGGAGCCATGAATGAGAGGGACTTGAGGCCTGGGATTGGGTTTAAGTCTCAGGAAAGGATCTGATCATTTCAAGAATTTGAAAAGAAAAAACGGCGTCCTTGTGGTTTTGGTGTCGACGTGGTGTTCCGTTGTTTGTGACCAGTTGTGCAGTCCGGCACGGGTCTTTGCCATTTCAGGGAGGCATCGAGAGAACAGCAAGGTTTCTGGATTAGAATCAATAGATGAAGATAGACACCTCCGTTACTATGAACAACGAAAGCAAGTGCTTGCTATAGGGGTTTCATGTGTGAGAGTCTGTCTCGTTGAACCGTCTGGGCTTGCAGTCTCTTCTTCCTTGGATCCAAGCAGAAGGAGAATGAAATTTCCATACGGTTGGGGGAAACAAGGATCGCTTTGATGGAAGGTTTGTTCGATGTGCCTCTGTTGCTGAAAAAAGCACTCTGGTATGATGTGGTAGATGAGTGGTTTTTGCATCTTGCTTGTAGAAATAAGAATGATGATATTCATGTATTGCCATGTTGTTTTGCTCTCTGATGAATATGGATTTATAGAGTTGAATCTGGATTTTGTGGTCCTGATGTAGAGGTTATGATTTTGTAGCGCGTTGTTATATGACCTTCGTGGTGACTAAAGTTGACGCCAATGTTTTTGTCATCGATAATAAGTTGGGAATTTGGATATTTTTCCTAAATCATCTATATTGTATGTTTTCTGTTCCTCATTGATTATCAGGTTGTCTTCATCACCTCCTTTGGATGAATTATGGAAGCGATTTTTTCTATTAATAACTGGTGATTTCTTTTTATTAATATATTTCTTTTTCTGCAGATTTATCCTGTTAATTGCACAATTTCATCTGAAAGGGTTGTGTTTTGATCCAGCCAAAGTAGTCATGTTGAAGCAATTTGGGAAAGCGAGGCTGTGAATGGTTCAGCAGTTCGAGCATAATATCAATGAGGATAGAAAGGCACTTCGGTTGGCTGAGAAAATTCAGAAATACATAGACGAGATGGCCTCCATTCCACACCTCAATGAGTCTGTGAAACTCTAACGCCGGGTTAGTGCAATTCTCATTTATGAGACTAATAAAAATTTATTACCAGTGAAGACCGAAGTCCTTGAGGAAGGTCAGCAAAACTTGAAGTTTTGAGACAAAATATCACCACGTCAATTAATTTAGTAGTCAAGCCCAGTAAGACTGTGAACTCCACTAGTGGTTCTGTCTAATGTAGAGTGAAGTCAGTTATCAGCTGACCAACTCATGTGAGAATCATTTTGCTGATGATTTTATAGATATTACAGCATGTGATTCAGGTTGAAATAACCGTTTCCAATGGTGGTGTACAACGGAAGCCATGGTGATGGCATCCTCAGAGAAGAAGCGGGGTTCCATAGAGAAGTTGGATGTTCAGTCCCTGGCCGGTGCTCAACAACAAGTGAAAAAGCCAATGGTAGAAGCAAGGGATAAAACAACAGATTGACCTAATGTGCTTTGGTGTCAGAGGTGTTTTTGATTGATCTACTTTTAACATTTTCTTTCCTGTTTTTCCATTAGTATTGAATATGAATCTTTAGTAATCATCATGATCGAACAATAGGCTGGCTGGCTGTGTATAAAAATTAGTCAGGAATAGTAATTGATGTTTATTGTGCAAGTATTGTAGACTCTGTTTCATGGATAATGGGGTTACTAATTTTGCAGGTTTTCTGTATCGTCTGTTTATTGTATTGTTCATAAGCTAAAAGCGAAGACATTTCTGATCAGAAATGTTTAATTAAGACATTCCTTCATTAGTATGTACACTACCATTTATTTTTAACATTTCTAGCAAGTCACAAAATTGTTCGAGTTGAATCAAACTTTCAATCAAAGCTTGAGTCATTAATCTATAAATTTATTGAAACTAGTACTACTTCAGATTATTGGTACGATTGATGAGTGAAAATCTAATCATACCATGTGTAAATTTTGAGCCTTCCCTGATTGAAATTTTCTGCATTTTCTGATATATGTTGATATAACATTTCAAGAAAGCTCATTTGTGATTGAGATCTCTTACAAGGCATCATGTTTAATACAAATAGGGGCCTCTGTTGGAGGACACTAAATTCTGCTCAAATTAGTTCTCCTATTTATTCAGGACAAAAATGTGTATCATCGGGTCGTTGTGCAATTCGCATATTAAAAAGGTAATATCTTGTTAATTTTAAATTTATTTTACATATAAAAAGTATTGGTTATTTTCATAAAAGGCATTTAGACATCATTTTTTTAAACTCCAGTATCTTAGAACAATACGTCCCTCAACTCTCTGTAATGATATCGTGCCGAGACAGAAATCTGAATATGGAAATAGCTATATTCTGCCAGTTCCATTTCTAATTTCTTGTTGTCTATTATATAATCTGCATTACGATTATTGTAGAAAAACTGATGATGAAGTTGATGAAAAACCACTCCTTACCCAAACAATAACATCAATCAAATTGACACTGGCTTCTGCTTCTGGTCTGCTGCTTCTGCTTTAGTGCTGTTCCTTTTTTGGTTTCACTCCTTGGTGTTTGGAATTTACCAGAAGCGTTAAATGAGGCGTGTTGCCGGAAGTGGAAGCTATAATAATTATTTTCCCTGAAAAACATCGTATCATGAAGACTGTTAGACTCTTATCGCTCACGTGTAGTGGAAGGGAATGTACCGTCCCCACGTTTCCTCCTGTAATCAACCACGAGCATATCCTGAAATGGGACTGCAGCTTCAACTGAAGCCTCCTTCTCTATGTCGTTTTTATCCACGGTTTCCCACCCACTTGAGCAGCAGCCATTGAGGGCTGGACGGTCCCAGTTCAAGCGACTGAAAATGGTGCTTGAGATGCCGTGGTAAGCCAGATCTTCTTTGTTGAAAGGGCAGAAAAACTCTCTTCACAATCCTGATTATGCAAAGTGGATGGAATTAATAAATTGTTGTGAAGTGCAAATGATAGTTCTTCGTGAAGATTAAGACTGCAGTCCATTAGGAATCGGGTATAGTACTGCGATCGCTCTAGGACCCCATCTTGCATCAGAAATGTTACTGGTTGCTCATAGTCGGGCCAGAGGCACTAAGACAGGCTGTCCGATTGTCGTTAGAAAGTCTTAAAAGTTGTTGCTGTCTGCAACAAAGGAAGAAAAATTAGACAAATAAGTTAGCGGTTTATCATTTCCGCCAGCTGGCTTTAAGTGGCTTACGTCGCCGCGTGTCGGCGTATTTATATAAAAAAAAAACTTTACTTTTGGGGCTACACACATGAGTCCAATTATGTTTTTTGAATCGTTCTTTTTAACTTTATTTGACATTTATTTTAAATCATAGCGGTCATTAAAGAATTATGTTTGTCTAAAAGTTACAATTGATAAAAAGCATTAGAAATTTATTTTATTTATTTTAGTTGCACGACATATGCTCACCTTTAAGGCGGATATAGCATAGTTGGAGCCCATGTCGGACAAGGCCGGCAACAGCAGGAGGTAACCATTAGCGAAGCGATTCTTACGGCGCCATTAGCCTCAAGTACACAGTGAAATGGAGTCGACTTTGTGCAAAATATGCCCGCTGTGTTCAGATTTAATCCAAAGGCCAATTCCCTATTAACCATGAGTGCGTTTTTCTGAAAAGTATTATGTTGGCTAATTTGGAGCGACTCTAAACAAAACATGCAAACATAAAATAATTATGAAACCAGATGAATTTGTTGGCCAGGTTAATCAAAATAAAATTACTCTGGAGACGCCTACAGGCCGAATGTGGTGTGCAGGTTTACCGTACAATATTTGATACACGCATAGAAGATGAATCATTACTGAGATGAAGATAATATAGAGTTAAGCATGTGGGTGCTAGGATTTCTTGTATGTGTGGATAATCACTCGAGATTTTTACTGTTTCCTCGCCTCTGTAGATAATTTATTGTCTCTTTTACGGGAAAAATTCTGAACCTTTCTCTTCTCTTTTTTCTTCCTTTATACTTTTCAAAAACTAGGGTTTGCTTAAACAAGTACAGAACCCGGGTCATCACAAGAACTTACATGTCTTGCCACATTCTTAACCGTCTTACTTGGTTGATCTTGGAACTTACTTATACATAAACTCTTTTGATGGGTGAATTAATCTTTTACTGGGTTTGAGATCATTTTGTGCTTTATATGGAGTTTTATGTGAATATTATATAGGAGCCCTCGCGGAAGGATGTTAGGGTCTTTAGGATGTCTGAGTCGCCGAACTCAGAATATGAGATACTGAGGTCTCTTGGACATCTTGACCTTTCTCAAGAACCTCAGCCCTCGAGATACTCCCGAGAGTGCGAACATGACCTCGGGAGATATAAAAGTGCTTGAACCTCTTGACCTGAGACCTCGGCCACCGAGAATGTCAGAGTCTTGTATCTTGACCTCGGGAGATATACGAGGTCTTGAACATCTGACCACCAGGTTATAAAGTGCAACATCTTGACCCTCGGAGATCTCGGTCTTGAGCACCTCTTGACCCTGAGAGATAAGTCTTTGAGTATTTGATTATAATTTGTACTTCTTGGCTGGTCGTTATTGCTGACACAGGTATGCCTCCATTAGGCATGGAATATTTAAATATTACGTGCCGGCTCTTGAAATGACTGATTAAGCACAAGAGTTCTTATATGAACAATAATGCCCCAAGTAGGGTCGCTTTGTATTATTCAACATGGGGCATTTTATTCGCTATTCAGGCACGTAGTTGATGTCATTTTATTATTGCACACCATTGCGGATTTTTAAAATCAGACCTTATTTATATATCTCTACCTTGTTTCTCATATCGTATATACATCTTCAATCTTACGTATGTCACGAAATTTAGAAGCGAGGTTTTCATCATTCCGTGAAGAATTTTACTCGGGTAAACACTAAATTCTGCATCTAATTTTGATTTATGACCTCTTTGCTCAACTCTCTTGTTCTATGAGTCGGACCTACCTGGTTCCTCTTTACTCTGTGGGTAGAATCCGAAGTGGCGGCGCCGTCATGACGAATATATCTGGGTTGAAGGGTCGTTAGTAAATTGACAGCAGATTTGAATTCTTTATCTGATTATGAAGCCCTAAATAGATCGGATAGGGCTTGGTCCGTCAATAATGATTCTTGAATGATTTAGTGATAATTTTTGAATTCAAGTTGATTGTTTGTTGATAATATTAATGTAGATAAGACCAATACAATGTTGTGAGGGAAATTTTGGAGAAATTTGTAAATATAGCAGATCGAACATAGGATGATTTGAGCAAAAATCTGAGCTTATTGATATATACATTGAGTTATTACTTAGTCAATATAACGCTTCGTTATAATTTTGATTCTTAGAAACAACCTCATAGGATTAGGGTTGAGAAACGAGTGCCAGTGAGCAAGATAAACGTTAGTCTTGATGATCTCGCTTAAAATTGGTTTATAAACTCAAAAGTCCTTTTTTTGGGCGCTGAGTTGATAATACGAGGTTGTGTCGATGACCGATTTTCCTCAAATGAAAGCCATCACGGTTTGCTGGAATGGAACATCACCATTATTCTGTGACTCGACCCCGAACGGGTGGCAGCATGCCAGTCATGAGTTTAAACTTTGTTCGTGAAAGAATAGAGCGAATCTTATCCTTGACCGTGAGGCTTTGCTTTCAGTTGGAATTGCGCTTGACACCTGTCAAAGGGTGAACCACGGGTGGTTGTTCTCTGACTAATGCGGTGCAAAATTATTGAGGGCGTGCGAACAAAATGTCGATGATTGGAAGGAAAAAGTTTTACAGTTGCGTTGAGAAGCGATTGGAAAAAGCGGCCTCTGGAAGCGAACAAATGCTCGTTGAACATCCCCCATGGCTTGGATGCAAGTAAATGATTTTGTATCTTCGTTCTTCCGATTTGAAGCTGATTTTAACTAAGCTTTTTATTTGAGGATTGTGTTGCAGCGGACAAAGAGAGACAACGGCGGTATTACTTGATGTTTGTAAATTGATCTGAGTCTCGTTGATGATCTGTGAAATACAGATCTTCTCAGAGAAAGAAATGAGGTTTGTTAGATGCCTCGCATCATCTTGTTGATGTTAATCCTCTTGGTAAGGATTATAACATTTATATAAGTTTTGTGTCATTTTGCCTCGTTATTTACCCTTTTGTTAAATCTTGAATTATTTTATTTTATAGCCTTACGTTGTAACCATTGTTGTGGCATTACATCAGTCATAGATAACTCGGAGAAAAAAAAAATACACTTTCAGTTAATTTGGCGGGAGGTTAATGACCAGGCTGAGTAAAGGCTTTTGCATCGATCTGAGAATCAAGCTAAAGGATATGAATTGACAAAGTTATGAACAACTCGTCGCCCGAAGACCGAGGTGGAGATGTCCAGTAGTAAAGTAAGCAATTTATAAACCTTCGAATAGCAAAACCACATGCATGTAATGAACTCGAGCAATCTTAATCTTGCGTCGAGGTGACTCGGACCCAGGCGGCGCGCCTCCGTGGTTTGGTTAGCGCATCTGCCGAACCCGATCATGGACTCTGTTAGATCTGATCCGGTCCCCGAGGATAGATCATTCTTGGATCAGCTCGTGTGGCGGTACATTTTGTTGATCAACCGTTTTTGGTTATTTTTGTTACGCGCTTTTGATGTTCATTTCCGAACCTGGGTTGAAGGGCGAGGTTGTGGCAACTGATGCTGATGGAAGAACTCTTACGCTTTCCGCGAGTGTTCGCCAAGGTTAGGGCATTCTGGTATTCGAAGCTTGCCGGAGATCGCAATTCGAGCATGGACTGCAATCATGGAAAGGAGTCCTGGGTCCTGTTTCCTGGAAAATGTCATTGGGTACGGTGCTTGAAGCGGCGATCTATAGTCGTTTTGGCTTATACTTTCGATCCTTAATCAACCGCTCTTCGGCAGTGGCGGAGTTGGCTCGGGGACAATCACCGAACTCGGGGAGGATGCCCGCATGAGCTTCGAGGAAAAATGCTCGCCGATTGCGGGATGCCGCTGGCCTTTCGAAAATCGCCCGGACAAAGGAGAATTGATTCACTCTCGGGGGAGGCGATGTCGGCCTTTCGGGGAGGATGATATGAATGTTGGAAGCTTATGGGCCTTTCAAATTTGGTCTTCCAGGCCTGTGAATCAGGGGAGATCTCCTTTCGGCCAACAACTACGTCATTCTTTGAGGAGACCAACACTCGTTTGGGTCGAAAATTAAAGTTGCGATGATGGGTATGTTGATTCCATATCCAACTTCTAGAAGTACATTTGTATAGCCAGCAGGTGCATCGGTCTTATTAGCCATACATCCAGCCAGTGAACAAATTGCACCTCGCGCTATGCGATTTCCATGATACGTCGATATGCCGGACGCAACCTTCCAATGTCGATTTAAATGATGCGGCGCAGTTCTGGTTCGCCGCAGGGATCAAAGTTGATGATCGATTACGGATGAGGAAGAAGACTCGGTATGAATATCGCGAAAATCTTGGCCGGAGCACAGGACCCGATCGGCGGTCTGCAGGTGCGAACAAAAAGGGACCTCACAGCTAAAGCGAGAATGTATACGCCAGCGACATTTGGTGCGACATCTTGAAGGAGTTATTCTTTGAAATTTGGGCTGATTTGTTCGTATCTCTCTTTCATCTGATTATTTTGCTCTTGATGTTATTTTGTTTTTGTGAACTCGTTGTGTAATTTTTATCTTCTTCCTTTTTGTTGACAATGTCTTCATCACCATGATTTCTTGACCATGTGGGTATTGAATGAGATGGATTCCTCTTGAATTATTTCATCTGATTAACTTCGATAGTGTGAGATGAAAGGTGATCTTATGTTGCTTGATGTTTTTGTTGCGTCGTGTTCGCTTTGTTGCTCGGTTTTGCTGCTTACTATAATTAGGTTTACTATGCCGCTCTATTTTCGGTTTGATTATCCTTTATTATGTTCTGATAGGTTGATGTAAATCTTATTTAATTGAGATGATTCTTGAACTTCCTTTCTTGGTCTTATAATACATCTTCTGCCATTAGGTGCGATGCACTTCCTGCGACCCGCTCATCCAGCTTTTCAGTGTCATCTGATCGTCTGCGGCTGCGTACCCATTACCTAAACCTTTTCTGCGGGAAGGTCAGTCTGAACTTTCGTTAATCGGTGGTACTCAGGCTTGGTAAAGTCTTTGTTAAGATTAAGCTCAGAAGCAAGTCTGACCAATATAGAATGTGACTTAAATCTTGTAGAACAAAAGTACACCATATCTTTGTTTCTTTTTTTGCTTTGTATTCGACACGTCAGCCATGAAGAAGACTATCTATTACTACTTCTTATTTATCGGACTAGGGTTTTTGAATTTAAACCTTGTCTTGAGTAGATGAAATGGCCTCTCGCGTATCATATGGGAATGATGCTTCAGGAGATGCTTATACAATCAATCATCTGTCTGCTGCTCTCTCTAATGCTTATGCTTTCGAGGCGTAATGACCTCAAACTTTGTCCCTCTGAACTGTTTACCTTGTTGATTATCTGATGACATAAACATGTGTATACGTTGTCCTGCTGCTTTCTGATCTTGACAACAGCATGATTCATCCACTCAGATCTGGCATCGACGTCGCATCTGTTTGAAGGACCTTAAGCGCCTCCTCATGGGAAGATTTGGGGGATGTAGGGACTAATGACTTCTGCATGCGTTAAATGTGATAGATGGCAACTATGTATTTCTGCCGAAAACATCTTAAAGTGGCAACGAAACTAACAGATCTGAGAGATGGGCTGTGCTTGGAATGGATATAGATTCAATTGAACTCGATTGGATGGGAGTTCAGATTTCTTCTCTCTGAGAACATACTAAACCAGAACTTTTGGAATGTGATGTTTTTCCTTATTTTTTTATACTTTTTTATTTCTCGGTATACCCCACTATTTCTCCAGCTAAAATTGGTGCAGCTCTCTACCTTTGACCTCATTAAAATTTTTGACAGCTCTTCAGTTATTCATCTTGGCAGTTGCCGCTGGCATCATTCGTTGCGATCCGTCTCTTACTGTTGACATCGTTAAACCATGCGTATCTTACATCTGCTCGATAATGACATTTCTTTCTGGTGTGTGACGTAATATACTCTTAACACCGGAATACCATTGAGATATAAATAAATGCATTATGCTCGATCGACTAATGACTTATATCTTTATTCTCAAAAATTTTATGGGCAATTTTTATTAAATATTTTCTTTCATTGGCTGATGGAGCGATTTTGTTGACTTGACTCATAACAACGCCAGTGATGTAGAAATTTGTTAAGCCCGACCTTATCTTTATTAAAATTGAGTGGGCCGATTTTTGTTATTGAACTCTGCCTTCCAGTGTAAATGACCTTATCTCGCTAAAATTGTGTGGTGATTTTTTTGTTGTCTATCTTATTCAGTAATGTTTTTTTGAATTTGTGTTCTGAGTAGAATGATAGGATTAATTCGGAGTCTTTAAATCCTGCGACCCCGTTGTAAATTCTACAGAGTCTGGTATAAAATGAACCACCGCTAAATTGAAATAAACTGTTAAGACTTGTATTGAACTTTGGAATTTGTAAAACTTCTGCGTCTCTTTGTAAATCGTCTTTTCTTCAGCGGAAGGTTTGTACTCGGTAAAGCGCTGAATCGTGCTCAAGAAGGTCATTGTTAGTGACTGGAATCTTGATTTACTGTGGTGTAAACCACTTTTGCAGTAGGCAGTTCTTGATTAGAAAGTTGTTAAATCAGGTAACTCTTGAAATTATGCGCCGGTGTGATGATTTTAATATCAGTTTGGTGGGGGATAATGCAGGGTTGATGATATTTTTTATCTTTGATAGAACGTTACATAGAGTTCCTTCCATCAGCTGTTATCGATTTACTATGTTAAAATTCCAGTAAATGATATTCTTCCAAACAAAGTTCCACAGTATTATTGGTGATCTTGACAATAGCCTCACGCCCATTTTAGTGATATAATAGTAATCACACAATTTTACTCGCGATGATGACGGGCGATCAAATCGATCCATAAGTAATAATTTATGACACCCTAAATTGAATAAGTGGAGCATGTACATCTGTATGGCTGAGCACATCTAAATATTTTTAAAGTTGGCGATATAACCTTATGCAGTTATTTTTGTCTTGAGCCAGGCCACGTATGATTTCCCTTATCTCATTACATGATTTGTTCCAAAAGTACGACCTTGGAGTAATACACTTCAAAAAGTGATGAAAGCTTATACTTTTAGCGCAAATGCTGGTCTATATAACAGTAAAGTTATATGGTATTAACCGAGGTGCTTTTGGTAACTCAGGATTAGGTCTTCATTCTCTTTGATACATTATTTAAATCATAATTACAGGAGCTGATGGTAGAACAGTTGTATACTAACTCATCTTATGACGTCAATGACAGTCGATGCGTTGCTCGATAAAATCTTGATTCTTTGTTCATTTATCAACTTGTGGCGTTATCTGAAATCGGCCCCATAATCTCCGGCCTGCGGGTTTAGACATATTTACCATAAAGTCGATCGAAAATAAAACCGGTCATGGATGGGGTTGTGAATGTTTACTGGTTGGTGATGAGAACTCGCTGCTCGACTCTGATGATGAATATCATATATATATGGTTAATTAAAATCTCTTTGGGAATTTGGATATAATAATCGATAATAATTATTCAGATGTCTAACTCATACTTTAATGTCTGCATGGCGGAAGTGGAGTCGATTCTCGGCAGAATGTTGGCATCTCATTCGTAATTTGGGACACTGTATCAGACTCTCGCTTCCGTAAGCATAACACAATGAAAATGGGCAAGTGTATAATTACCTTCTTCTCGTCTGACTGCATGCTGGATCGTAAGTCAGATAAGTTGTTAACGATCGATGTCTGATTGGCAATGCTCGGTCATTTCTTCAATATGAAGAAAGGTTTTGCATTATCCGATTAAGTGATACTCGCTAAACATCAGGATTGTGGAACTTGCATATCGAGCATAATATGAATCTTTGTGGGTTGTTGAATCCCTCATTTATATATCCGTGGAATCTTCTGAGTGAATCCCAAGCTACATTTTTTAATTGGCTCATATTGTACTTCACTGTGAATATATCGACGTTTGGCAGTCGTTATGGTCTTATGCCATTCCTTTATTATACAATATCGTAATATATACCAATTTGATGTGTTGGTAGACATTTTGTCCTGTGAATTGATATATTTTATCTTTTTAATGAATGACATGGTGTTTTGACGATAAATATTCTGAAATACCCGTATTATTTGATAGTAAATTGTGCATAGGTATTTTGGTGATAACAATAAATACATCCACAAAAATCTTGATTCGCGCTGCATGTACTCGACAAATAAGCCGATATGCATCGAAATTATCTTTGGACGCCTTGCGTATTTAAATGGTGAAATAATACACCTTAAGATCCATTAAGACTTGGAAAAGAAATAAGAGGTTATAAACCGTCTTGGAGCATTCACCTCTCGAATGAGTTTGTTGTGACTTTTTGATTTCCTTGTTCATTTGCGTATTTTTAGGATATTACGGATATGGGTTTGTATTGGATCATAGAAATTGTATGCATATTGTTTTGGATCAATGCCAGCCATATTGAAACCATCTGAACATACATCCAGGTTTGCTTGAAGATGACTATAATTTAATTAGATTGGATTGGAATTGAACGATGAACACTTCTAACTGGTATGTTAGTCGATTTTGATAGACTCAGGTTATTACGTGGTGTTTCTCTTTTGCTTCCACGAGTTCTTGGACCCGGTGCTTTCGTCATCAACACCTCTCAAGATTAATTTGATCAACATTAGTGAGAATCTGAGGAAATTAGTTGTCGCTGATGCGTCATTACTTAAGAAGACTATGTATTCGACTTATATTTAAATCCAGATCAAGCAGTGTTGCTTTCGTATCCCAATCTCCATCTTTTTACCGAGATATGAACTGATCTGGGGCTTCTGATCTCATTTTCGCTTCTGTTCCATCTTTGTATTTGAAATTTACTTACAATAATGTCGTGAAAACGGGCGCTTTAAATTCTGAATAAACTGGAATTACTGGCGATTCTTAAAATCGCGTGTTCGTCCGGATGTCGGATTCAGATTGGTTCATGAGCTCAAACTCAATCTATAAATTGGGTCTGATTCACAAAACCAGTGATTACACGGTTCAATATAACAAATTCTCCAACTTGTTTTTCGCCTAAAATAAAAAATGTTGTAAACTCACGGTGTAAGCCGGAGGCGGTCACCTTCAACACGAGTTAGCATTGGTTGAAGTCTGACATGGGGTTATGATTAAAATCAGATAATCCTCTGAAAAAAATGATTTGGTCAGAGGTTTATGCCATACCTTCATCAATCTGGATGTTGTGCATAGCATCTAATCTGTTGATATTGATTTTTAACATCCTTTGACAGGTATTGCTCATCAGAATGATATCTTATGGATCTCTTATTTCTGATATCTCTTACAGTGGATATCTTTTTGATTCTTGGGATCACTTGAGATCATTTGACACACTCTGTTTTTTTTGGACAGAATTCCTATATCTTTGGTTTTTTAAAATTGAGGCGATTATCTTTTAAGTATAACTTCCAGTTAAATGGGAATGCGACACTCTTGATGTTACTCGTGGTAATTTACAATATTTTGAAGCATTAGGCCGATGTTGTCATTATGATTCTTATAACGCTCGACATGTCTCCAAATCTACGGATTTGGTTAAAATTGTCTGTTGAACTTACGTAGAGATTTGCTTATATCTTCTTCAAATGGTTTGAAAAGAGCACAGGGGTTTCTTTTATGATTCATCATTTTCTTTAAGCTTTTTTCTAGTTGTGAGTTCATTGTCGTGATTGGGCGACAACCAAATCTTATATTATGATTTTGGCATCGCTCTTGAACTACAGATATCATTGGCGGGTCTTGGAGTACATTACATATGATGTATTTAGAATCAACCGGAAGCCATGAGATTTGGCATCACCTACTGTGGATTTAATACCTGATTCTTTATTCAATTTAAGCCTTTATTGTTTGTTATTTACCATGGATGAAAATGAAGGTGTTATTGATTCGGTAAAGATGTGATAAGGCGTAGCAAGGTAGAAAACCCATCTATGTGCCGATCCTGCTGAGTCAGGGAATGATGACTGTCGTCAAGTGGCCCGTCAAAATCCAGATACTTGCTGAGATGGACGCAGGGAACCGGACTCGGCGCAAACTCAACAGGAATTAAGCGATTAGGACTTATCATCAATTTTGATTGATCTGTTTAATTCAACGATCAGCCGGGATTCTTTTTTAGATGGATATGGAATCTCCAGTCATGAGTAAACCTCTCTCCGTTCTAATGTGTTTAGAGCTATTTATTTATTTTTGCTCTCTACAAGGTTCGTATATGGGATTTGGTTTTTGGGTAAACCTGCCGATTGTGAGTCATTTTTATGAAAAACATATATGGCCTGGTGCAGAGCGACGTCACAAACAAAACATGCAACGTCTCATCTCTAAGTGCCATCAGATGAATTTGTGGCCGGGTGGTGAAGCTTCTCTCTGCCAAGCGAGATGTGGTATTGAAGCTTTACGATATTTGATGATCTACACCTTATAGAAGATGAATCATTAGATAATGGAGGATTATTTCTGGGTTTCTTGTATGTATGGATAATCACTCGGATTTTCTGTTGTGCTCTCTAATTTCTTGTGTGGTCTCTTTGAAATTAGACCCTTTAACATTT
The DNA here is from genome assembly GCA_037126765.1 of Stenogyne calaminthoides. Lineage (NCBI taxonomy): Eukaryota > Viridiplantae > Streptophyta > Magnoliopsida > Lamiales > Lamiaceae > Stenogyne > Stenogyne calaminthoides. Next base: position 30,718,717 of record JBBCBC010000015.1, on the reverse strand, counting down.
TATAGCACTCATGTTTGGGTTGTAAGCATGGTAGAACTTAGGTCATACAAGAACTCATAATATTACCGTTTCTAACCGTCTTCTGGTGTGATCTTGCAGACTTACTTATACATGAAACCTTTTCTTTGTGGGTAATTAATGTTTACTCGATTTGGATCTTTTTAACCGCCGGTTTTTATAGCGGAATATGTCCTCCACTCGGGCTTGCGCCAGGATATTGGTGCAGGATATCGGTGTGAGCCTCTGACCGCCGGGATCACAGGTCTGCGGACATCGACCTCTCGAGATCTCTGAGGTCTTGAACCTCCAGCCCTCGGGATATACTCCGGGGTGCGAGCATCCGGGATGCCGAGGTCGCCGAACATCTTGACCCTGGATGTCGAGGTCTTTGAGAGGATTCTGGTATTTGGCGCGATTCTTGATTTTGCTTGCTGTTATTACTCTGGTCATGAATCTTTAAATAACCTGCATTAACCGCTCTTCCGTATTAAATTAACTATCATTGGGATCGGGTCGGGGTACAAATGAAATTTTGGCTGCGAGGCGTTAATACAAACCGCCTCGATGTGTCCGGAATGCACCGTCTGAGCATCTTAAATAATATGCGATTCAAAATCGAATTGAATGTTTATTGCAAGGCTTCCGAAGAAACCAATCGACGATGGCTCGAATGCGGTCTGGACACATCGGTAAATCGTAACCCGCTTTTGCGTCGCGGCTGACATAAACGCCCTTGCCCACACTTTTAGTCGAGCGGTGCATGATGGAAGTTCGATGTGTCTTATACTGGTTTGACAAAAACGCGATGATCCATTGTCATTGATTAGCGGGTCGGCTGTAGGAAATTTGAATGTGTAGTGTTAAGTGTTTGGCTACTTAGCAAATTAGAATTTAAAAAGTTGGATTTAAAATAAGTGTAATGGGTAAGAGAAAAAAGATTATTGAATGAATGACTTGCGGATGTTTTCTGAAAAAAAAGAAAAGGAGAGGAAAGGATCAGGGGATATTGTTTTGGTGTGATAATAAGGTTATGATGGGGTCTTTTTATTTATAGAAAAAGGTAAAAATATAAGGTTGAGGAGAGACATCTTCTATGATCTCTATACAACTTGATCTTCATTTTGTTAAATATTGATAATATTTCCTGGAATGCTTTCCTGCTTCCAATTTTTTTAATAATGTGGCGTTGGGTACTTTTTTGGGTAGGTGGACATGCGTTGATGGATCAAAAAATCGTAATGGAATGGCTCGTGAGTTCTTTGCATATTTAATTAAAATTGGTCATTTAGTTGAGGGGTGGGTTGAGTAATTAAGTAGAGTGGACTTTTGATTAATTTCTATCAACACATATATTTAGTGGATTTGGGGCAAATTTGCATTGGGCTTAAGCAGTCGACTCACTAATGTGACCAGATCCACGGATATGGGTGGAATATATATTGATATATCACGTGATTGTCCCAATTATAAATATTATATTGTGTTTGTCGGTCGACATATAGAACACCGAATAAGATATCGTGGAGGTCAAAATTGAATTCAAAAAATTACCTTGAAATAAATGTGTCTCATATTAAATTAACTCAAATTAACCCTAGGTCACAAGCAATAAAAGCGATGTTGATATTCTTTATCGTTTCCGCAGTTATACTATTATCAAAGCTGTTCATTGTTTTCACATGTTATATTGTGATGTTCATCTTACTTTGTTGTATGTTTGTTTAGGTGTTAAAAATTACATATGGATACAAATATATATATTTTTGACAAAAAAAAATTATGAAAATATTTATACTTACAATAATATGAAATAATTTTAAAAATTATAATTATTCCCGCTGTTGTATTTTATCCTTTTTAGAAAGAAAAAAAAAAGAAAGAAGATTTGCCTCAATATCGTCTGTATTGTACTATTATGTCATGTCCGTATTGTCGTTCCGGTATCTATGCAGCATAAAAATTTCGTTATTCATTTGAGTAATTGAGTAAAAATAGTATTTTTATGTATTTTTTAGTGGTGTTAAACTTCACAATTTGCCAGTGGGCGAACTACACTACTTGCTTCACTACGTGCATACTTACCTCAGTTGTCACTCTGATTTTTATCACAACCAATGATTTATGAAAAACCTATATGCAATGTACATACATGGCACTAAAGTACTTATATGCGCCAATGCATATATATATAATATAAAATTATAAATGATGAATTGTGGTTTGATAAATTATCCGGAGCATAGTCCACACGATCACTAAACTCTCTCGATTGGTGGGGACACCCTAGGTTCGATTCCCTCTTGAAGCAATTGGAGTTATGGGAGTTATAAAATGGATTGGCGATTTGCTTCAAGTGTTTGGGTCTTGGTGTCTTAGCTAACTAATGCTTAACTTTGTCCGATAAAAAAAAAAATTGTGCGGTTATTCGAGAAAAATAGTGTGATAATCCAAATTTGAGCATGAAATAAATTTAGAAAATCTCTCATTATATGCCTCGAGGTTTAAAACTTTAAAAGTTTTTTCATCTAAAAGCTCAATACGGATGGATTGTAGTTGAATCTTTCTCCAATGTCCATTTATCTTGTATTTATTTATTAAATACATCCATCAAATTTATGCACATTCTCTTTATAATATATATATATATATATATATATATATATATATATATTATTTTATCCATCAACCATCATTTAATTACTTCAAATGTCATTATATTTTTTACTCACAAACTCTTATTTTATATAATTTATCTATTTTTTCTTAAAATTTGTGTCTCTCTCATTAGGCATAAATTTAGTTGCAATAAACTTAAGCGTGCTTATATAAATTAAATTCTAATTCTGATTCATGGTTAATGGAGCATTTGAAAAGTGTGGTCTTATAGTCTCAACTTGAAAGTTCGATTATAATATTATATATGTATTCTTATCGTTATGTTGTCTTTGGGTGATGATGATTCTGAAGGATATAGGCTTTTTAGTATTTATTTATTGATCCATAACCGCGTTGATCAATTTTCTTTTTAATTTATTAGCAAAACTTGATAATGAGACATAATTATTTTTGTACCATAAATAATTTTATTTTAAAAATCCAAAAATTAATTGATCAATCTAGTCAATTAAAAGTAAAAAAATTATCCTTCGGATCCCGAATTCGACATCTTGGACTTATGTGGCATTTTTGAAATGATTTGGTGCCATTTAATTAAAAAATGACACCTCACCAATATATAATAAAATTTATTTATAATAAAATAAAAAGGAGAAATAAAATTCGATATTTACTCCATATTTTGTACTAGTAAAACAGAATTAAATCATTAAATACAACACAGAATTAACCTTCATTATTCAAACATTTGTCAACAAAATAATCGGGAAAATTATTAATAGATACAATTTTTTATGCAAATTATTAATAGGTACAAGCGGAAATTGGATATATAATCGAAAATTAAGATGAAAATGTAAATGTCTCTACGTATATGCAATAATTTTTATACATATTAATAAATTGTAATCTTAAAATGTATCTATCGATAAATCTTTCCAATATAATCCAAAACGACGAACGCTGACAATTTTCGCAAAATTGATATGCGAACAACAATTAATCAATAATTTGGCGAAGTGAATGACACAACTTTTCTGGTGCAATGAATGGGCATATTTATAAAATTTTATATCAATCTAAAATTCGAAACTATAAGGAGATGAATAATTTAATATGAATAGAATTGTTTTTGATGGAAATCGAACCCAACACATAAGCATGAGCATTTTGGCTCGATATATACTATAAAACAATTTAATATATCTTCTAAAGGTCCGAATTTATAAAAAATAAAGGAATTAATTTTTTTTATTATTTTCCTAATAAGCCATGTAGATCTTAATTTTAGTAATTTATTATTACATTTACAATTATGGTCTTGCGGTTTTATCAAAATTATCAAAAGAATTTATATATAAAGCTTCAACCCAAATATATCTTGAAAAAGAAGTATGAAAAACAATTAGGTGGAGCATCATTTCATAATTAAACAAATTTTATATACAATTATCAGCTTTGAGGCTTGTCAAAAGATTAGGAGTGAAAAATTACCGAATATACCATTAATTATCTGGAGACTTACCGTATATAAAAATATTGAATTTATTGAAATTTTAAATATTCCAAAATGTTGATCGGTAACCATTGAACATATCGACTGATGCATTATAAAAATTTCAAAATTTTCGATTATCCGGAGATCTTTGAAAATATTTGATATATATCGGTATACCTAAATATTTTTTTGATTATTGGGTATCCCATTACTTCTACGATATATACGTACCATATCTATAAATATATATACTATATATTTGTTAAGATAGATTATTATTCATAAAATATAGGTTTTTAATAAATAAATAATCAAAATTATGAACGATATGTCGAATTTTCGATATGAAACGGTATATCGATTAATTAGGTATAATTAGGTATATATCAAAAATTTTATACAATATGGTATCTACGGAATTTTGGTATGGTTTATGGTATCGATTTTTAGCATACCAAATTTGATATCTAAGAAATTTTTGATGCAATCTGATATGAATTTTCAAATACCGTAGTAAATTCAATCTGATATCGATGTGTAACATAGTCAAGATTATCAAATGAGCTTAGTGTGGGACAAAATTTCTATTGAAATATTAATAAAGTTTATCCCGGGGCTGTTGGCTCTCTTTGGGAGATCCTTCCGATTTACAATCTAATTTCAATTTGAGGGCCAATAACACTAGAGGAGTTTAAATCTCTTGCTCACAATTTTTTTTTTTTTTTAATCAAATGAGCTCCCCCTCACCAGGTAAATTACCTAAATTATATGATTTGTTCATTAATATTGATAAACACATAGGTGGGTATAGATTATCTTACCTCCGTTCTTTGTTGGGAGATGAATTTAATAAAAGATATATGATTTTGATTAAGATCCCAAAACCCCCTAGTATGACATGTTCTATAATGATCTTGATAGTTAGTCGATTAGGTTTTAGAGTATTGGGATGTTATACGCAAAATATATAGTCGTAGATATAGATCGAGGATAAGTTAAAGACTCTAAAGAACTTCGTTATGTTTTGAAACCGGAAGTTTGATATGAAATTGAAGTTTACAAGACTCGATGTTGAGAATCTGGAAGACTTCGATGAAAGAAATCTCGAAGACTTCGAAACCGAGATCTTGAGACTCGATAAATCGATATCAAGACTCGACATGAAATTCGATAACTCAAGACTCAATCCTTTAAGACTCAAGACTCACGAAAACTTCGGAAGGCGAAGACTTCGAAGACTCACGAGCTTCGAAGGCAATGAAGAACTCGGAAGACTCTACGAGCTTAAGGCGAAGGCGAAGGCGAAGATCAAAAAAGAATCTTGAAGCCGCATTAATTCTTGAAGACTTCGATATCTTTGAATCTTTCGATATAAACTGAATGTTAAAGGCATATATCTATCTGAGGATCTAATCTTGAGAAGATCGCGATTCATAGATAATAGATATTTGCAGAGACATTAGTCTGAGACAAAATGAACTAAGTCGAAGTGTTGTTAAGGTTATATCAAACTCGAGTTTGTAACCAAAAAGAGCCGTTGAAGGTGTCCCCAACTTTGCTTGGAGACAAAAAGTCCGAAAAGAAAGACAACATTGTACCATCTTGACAGCGGCGGTGGCAATTATTTGAAAAAAAAGATGTCGGGAAGTACAAAGTTCGGGGCGCAAAAAGTGAAGACCGGCTACATGTAATTTATTACTGAAACGTGTTAGGGAGTTTCAAACCCTAAATATAGTGCTTCCTCACACCATAAGAGGAAACTCACGGTCTCTCCAACGGATAGTTTTCAAGAGTAACCTTGGTGTATGCCTATAAATCTTTTGTGACCCTCTACATTGTGGAGTTCACGGGAAATTTATAAACAACTCAAGAAGCTCAAACTTATTATCACAAAAAGTTAAAGCCTTTCCGAAAACCTAGAATTTCCCAAGTGCTTTATATATTGAAAGAGCTCACTAAACTAAGCCTAGCTTTGATAAGACATATCCAGCTTAGTCGAGATATCCTAACCCTTTGCATTATACTTCATTGTAAATGATATCTCATCCTAGTTGAAACCAACCGAGAAAACCCAAACCCTTGCCAGAAAGTAGTTGGAGTGTGTTTGTTGGTGAGAAGAGTTGTAAAGAGTTAGTAAACTACGCCGGAGTAGTCGGAAAACTCTAGAGGAGAAGTTAGTAAAAATTTCTGAGGTAGTCAAAGCTTGTTTGTGTTTGATAAGTAAACTACTGGAGGTAGTCGAAAGCTCAAGGTCGGGTTGAGTAAATAAACTCGTGGAGTAGTCCCGCTTCAGTAGAGTTGAGTAAAGTAACCACGCGAGATAGTCGAGCTCGGAAGTGATTAGTGAATTTCTCGAGGATGGAGAGAGTGGACGTAGGAGCTTGAGTCTCGAACCACTATAAAGCTAACGCTGTTGTTGTTTATTTCTTTCTTTATCTGTGTAACTGTTACATCACTAAGTTTGAAAGCATATTTTCACCGATATTTCAAATAGAATCAATCCAACGGAAGTTGCATGTAATTGAATCACGGCACAATCATTTATTCCATTAAAGGAATATTTTTAACCAAAGCTTAAAACGATTATAAACTAAAGGCCAACCATTAGTTTTTATCGAGTAGCTAAACGGATAGTTACCAAACCGAACTTACTCTTACGAGATTCGATGAAGTTAGTTATCGATCCAAGCAACTCAGGATCTCTGAAAACTTCGAGGACTCGGTTGGGATTATCGCGGGTATCTGAAAAGAACTTCGGGATCAACATCTCGATGACTTTGACTCGAGAAGCAATCTGTGCTTCTCGGAACCTAAACATCGAGTTATCTGACCCAAGTGACCTCTCGATGAAAAAAGTTTTAAAACAACTTTGAACAATGTATTCCCCCATACGTGTAAGACTCCGTTCTTGGGGACCAACAAGTGGTATCGAGAAGCGGTGGTTCAACTTGACCACTGCTTTGTTGACCAAAGTTTTTATTTGCTAAAAATACTTGTGGTCTATCTGATGATCTTATTTACTACCTCCATTCTATTTATTATTGTTCAAGTCAAAAATAATCTGAGTTTTAATGAAATAATTATTTATTAATATCAAGAGAGAAAAAATTTTTTTTTATTAAGGATGATTTTTCATTTTTAGATAATGAGAAAAAAATAAATATTTTTTGTATGTAAATACTAGTGGCGTGAGATGTAATTTAGAGATATTTGCAAGGGGGTTTGTTTGAGAGGATACCATTTATGGAAGGTTAAGTCTTGGGTGCACCATATTGCACCAGTCTTGTCCCATATTGTATTTTTAAATTATCTGAACTTATTACCTTTGAAATATACAACTTATTTACATTGAACATTGTCCTTTATTAATATGAGAACCATATGAAAGGTTAAGACTTGTTTACACGGTTTAATATAAATAAATTGCATACTTCAGTGCAACAAGTTGTATAATTCTAAAACACATTATGTAGTGTTTTGTGCATTTGATGCGCATGAGACTCAGTCGTAATGAAATTGAGAAACTAAATAAAAATATCCATTTTTGAATTTTTGAATGGTGTACTTAATTGTAAATGATTTAATGGAGTCGTGGAATTGATTCAATAATTTTGGACAAAAAATTCATATAAGATAGGTATAACTTAGCTCAAATCACACTCACCTCCTCCCAAAATGTTAAAGCACCGATGTCCAACTTATGTCTCGTTTCACCGTGAGACCGTCTCATATAAATGTGCCTCATAAATGTTTACGGAGGTGCCAGAAGTTAAGGACAAAATTTTGTTGAAAAGAATAAGAGTGTGTCTCCTCGTCCGTGTTGTTGTTTCTGAGGTGCCACGCCCATACAGAAGGATCTGGATCTCGTCGTAAATTCGGGCTTGATCCATTCAAACGAATGTGGTATGTCTCTCGATTACCAGCTCTTGAAGTTGAATTAGGTATACTTTCGTTGGTGATAGTGGATGTTGAAGCACTTAGGGCGATTCAACGTAAAAAGCGCCCGAAAAAAATTGTTATTATCTGCATACATACGACTGCAACACTTAAAAAAATTCTACAAGTCGTGCATTCAAAAGAACTTTACGAAGTTTCTAATTTTTCTTCGTTAAATCTCATTTAACTTGAATTAATATCACGAATCAGGTCTTATTAGTAAAAAGCGGTGGCTAATTTTAGTCATGTATATATATTTTAGTGATATAGAGAACTCACTTATCGATTTTTTATGGGCAGGATTAATGAGGTGTCATGTCAACTCATCATCCACTTAATTAATTTTACTTAAATAAATTATAGAATGTTTTAATCATATATATATATATATATATATATATATATATATATATATATATATGATTTTTACTTTTTCAATTTTGATATTTTGGAATCAATTTCAATCCAAATTGACCCAATTGATAAAAAAAGCAAAAATATACTGGACTAAAACTTGAATACATCCCAAGTTATGTGACCGAGTCTTGATATTAACTCATTTAGAGAGCATCATGGTAATTCAAACAAGTTAATATAATGTCACTTAATCCATAATTCTTTTATATCATTATTAAGAGTTAGCTTTTGTGACTTAATTGGGTATTCAGTTGAATGAACAAATTACCTGCAGAGCGAAAAAAAATAGGTAGAGCCACGAACATGCATGAACAGGCCAAAACAGAGTGTTTTGCCCTGTATTACTAGTCTGATCGGCCAAAATCCAGTTGGCATCATGCCTCAGGTACCTGTCCAAATGAGTCGACTTTACGCGAACATATCCGTCGTCATTTAATTCAACCTCGAACGCAGCTCCCTCTCGTTGGGATCCTGCGACGACAACTCCAACACGCTCCCGTTCGCTCGGAGGGAACCTGTCGTTGTCGCCAGCTTCACCAGCGTCTGCAAGTTGACAAAATCGAAAAGTAGATTAAAAGCAGTGCCGGCGAGGCTTCCATCGTGGCAGTACACAAGGGCGCTGAGGTTGCCCGTCTGTACATTGTCCAGGGCCACCTGGCCCCGCTCTGCACGTGGCGCAGCAGGGCTGGCGGCCCTCCGCCATGCTCGGCTTGAACAACGTGCACATCGGCAACGACGTGTTGTCGATCGGCTGGTCGGATGTCGCCACGATCCACCGACCAGCAGTACCGGGGCCCTGGCGGCCCCAGTACCTGTTGGTGTGGCGAAACCGGAGGTGCACGAAGCGGTCATTTTCGGCCCGTTCGACGTTTATGGCGGCGGGCTGAAGGCGAAGCGGACGAAGCCGCGCACGGCGGAGCTCTCATCCATGTAGTAACCGTAGCCGCCTCTAGTTATAGTTACTGGTTTGATGATGATTCCATCTGGAAACCAAAGATTTGCCAGGCTAATTAATGATTAAAAATGAGAAATGGTTTAGGTGTGTGAACAAGGTTGCTTTGAGCCTCCTATTTAAAAAAAAAATGAAGATAAAGATTGAGGAAGGAGTTTTTAGTAGAAATCAAGAGCAGGTCCTCCATTTTAATCGTTTTTTTCCATTTTGATATTTAATTCTATATTTTATTATTATAAAATACGTCTTGCATGTATTAGAGAGGAAAAAGGTCCAATCAAAACTCTAAATTATTGCTCAAGATTTAAATTAATATATTTTTAGGATCAAATAAGCCTTTAACTTTAATATTTGGGAGTTGGGACATATAAGCCCTTCCCTTAAAAAATTCAAACGAACTATTATGATATTTGGCTGACTCCGTCCAATTTTACTAAAGATGTCGATTGATGACAATGGCGAAATTATATATCAATCAGATACAATCAAATCTCCTTCTTTAAAAAAAAAACTACAATCTTAAAAAGTGATAAGACCAAAATACCAAAATACAAAAAAAAAGAAAAATCATCTTCCTATCATTGAGACGTTTTTCGTCTCCCAAGGCCCCCACTGCAGCTCCTTTTCATTTCCCACTTTATTAATTTAGTCCAAAAATCATTATTAAGGTAATTGATTATTTTTGCATAAACAAATAATTTTTTTGCTCAATTTCAAGTTTTACTTCATTTTAAAATACATTTTACTAAGTTACAAAATTTCATTAGCAAAATTCAAATCTTACTCCATTTTAAAAGATACATTTTTTTCCATTTTGCAAATCTGAAAATTATAAAAAAAAATATTATATACATTTTTCATTTGTTTTTTCTTTTTGTTTATTTTTTTGCACGAGCACAAAATAAATTCAATCTCAATACCAAATATATTTGCACAATCAATGAATATTTTGCTAATTTTAAAATATAGGGAAGAAGAGAATAAATATTGCAATTATAGGGTGAAAAAAAATAGTTAATCAAATTATAGAAAATGGGGAAAAAAGACAACAATATTGCAATTCATCTTCATTTAAAAAACAAAGTATAAACACTAAAAAATATTTTAGACTCACTGTCTGCAAATTTTTTTTGCACAAATTCACTTTTTTATACCAAAAAAAAAAAAAAAAAAAATTCATCCGTGCAAAAAAAAAAAAAAAATAAAAATCAAGAAAAAATGAACCTCCACTTCTTTTTCCAAAAAATACCAGATTTTTAGGTCAAAAATGTATTTCCACTTCTTCTCCAAAATACCAAAAAGTACTAACGGTTTGAAAATCTACACAAATTTAAGCACACACCATATTGTGAAACAATTTTAATTGCATGTACATACATTATCAATCCCAAAAAAAATCTGCCTTGTCGGACCAAAAATAATCAAAACCAAAAAATTAACAACCCAAAAATAGATCTTTCAAACCCAAATTCAAACCCACGAAAAAATAATCCTATTTCAAGCGGATATGTTGAGAATGATCTAATATATTTCTTTTTTTTTCTTCTCGCATAAAGTATGCGAGTGCATGAGAAATTCTGAGAGAAAAACGGAGGAGGCCATAAAACCGTCGGACGTCACCATAAACACAGAAAACACTCCAAGATAAACCTTCAAAACCGCCGCCCCACGCCCGGATCTCCTCTGCAAAACCACCACCCACTCACTTTCCACCGCACAAACCCACCACCATTGCGCAAAAAATCCTCTGCCTCCACGCCCCCTCACCGACATCACCTCCAGCGCAAACAATCCGCCTCCTCCTCACCCCCCCACCATCCGCCGCCTCCGCTCACCCCCCCACCACCATCCGCCGCCTCCTGTACCCCATCACCATCCGCCTTATATATTTTTCTGGATAGAGGAATGGCTTATTGAGAAAAAATAGGGTTGAATTTAGAGAGAGAGAGTGGAAAATCCGGTTTGAGGGGAGAGGAAAGTGGGTGAGTTTTTACTTTTTAATTAAAATAATGATGAAATTAAAGAGTAAGGGTATAATGGATTTTTTTATCTTCTATTTTGTATCAAATTGAAATAAGAGGGATGTGTTGTATCTAAATGAAATTTTGATGAAAAATTTGTATGTCACTGAAATTCTCCCATTTTATTTTAGTTATTCTCAGTCCCCTTTCTGCAACCTCGGTTGGTTGTTTTGGGCGCAAGAGAAATGGTGAATCGCTCTTCTTCTTATAACACAAACAGAGATTGAGAAATTCTTCATAACCAGATTGAGGCAATGGTGCAAATGCTGAAAATCAAATTCATATTTAAAAAAATACATTTAAATTACACAGTGCACACGGTGAAATATACACTTAAATTACGCAGCGCTTAATGCGTTAATGTGAGCTCTCGAGTTCAAAAATCTACTCCAACATCATTTACAATTAGACAAAGTTTTATATGAAATTGGTTTCTGAAGCACCACTTCGTATTATTCTTTGAGAAATTAATCTTATAGTTGTTATAGTATTAATTTACTAAACAATATTAAGATAGTGGTCTTGACGATAAACCATTTTACATAAAAACATTTTCTTTTACAATATATACTTGAGCAAGATTTAAAGAGAATATTTAATAAGAAATGTGGATTATATTCATACTTGGTATAATAATATTTCTTGACCAATATCTTAGTAATATCTATTCGAATGATTGCCCCATGACCATGAGGGCGGAGGGAGCAGCAGGAAAATCAGGATTTTAGTTTTTTTATTATAATTTTTTAATTTAGATATCTCAAAATACATTTGTATGTTCTTAATATATGAATATTAGTGAATCTAATAAAATCCAAATAATAATAACATGCAATTATAAAAAAAAATTGCATAATATAATGAGAAAAAAAAAAAAAAAAAAAAAAAAGAAATCACGTTGAAATCTACGGCAGCAAAAAAACTATGGTGGAATTTTGCTAAAATCCCTCAAACACTAAAATTTATATTAATCATCTGAAACTGAAAATAATAAATTTAAATAATAATTAATAAAATGAATGACTATTTTTAAGAGAAATAAAAAGAAGAATTACATTATTTGTTAAAGATTTGGATGTAAAATATTTTATCACAATCCCACACGATGACCGAAATAGTATATATTTTGATGCCTCAAGACCCAACATATAACAGCAGTATATATTAAAAATACTCAAAGCCCAACAAAATTAAATATCTCTATTTTAAATCATCAAACCAACAAGGCCCAACTAATAATATATACCACATTTATGTATTGACTATAAATAGTTTTGTTTATGCATCTTGGGGATTGCTGTATTAATGTATTTTATAGTACAACACATTAAAATATATGATACAATATTGTTGATGTTATAAAGATGTTGTTTCATATGTTGAACAATATTTTGATCAACATCATTAATTTGTTCTTCCTTCTTACACTAACTCTAATTTGTTAAATGTTTTTTTTTATTTTAACATTTCTTGCATTGTGATATAAAAAGATATATGTCAAGTGGTTGCAGTTGTAAGGGTGGGGAGTAAAAAGATTATGGGTGGTTACCACAAGATTATGGAGTAGTGCATGTAGACTTTCTAAGTTGTCCAAACCAAGCCTAGTGGATAGGACAATGCAGTTGGATCCGAATTCTATATATACACCTTTGCATTGGGCCAATTCAAATAAAGCAAGATTGATATCTCAATTGCTCTTCTCCATGATTAGACAAGAGTATCAAAGATACAACATTGAGTGCATTATACATCTAGAAGTGTGAGGGTCGATGTTAATTGTTTGTGTTGGTGAATGTATTCCAACATTCCAATCAATACTGTGTTTGTCTAATTAGCATGAGTGTTAGATTGAATAAGATCACTAGTCATTCGTGTGAAAGGATTGTTTAGGGAAGTGTGTTTTTACACTATACCTTTCGGGGTCTTGTAAAAAGTCTTTGTTTGTGTCACTACTCGTTATAGTGAAGTTTTTTTGTCATGAGGCTGTGTATTATCTGCAATTAAGGAGGCCGTTGGCGGAGTGGACTAAGCCACCTGGTTAATTCCAACATTGATAATTAGCTCGATTTTGAACATTGTCAAAAAAAAAAATTAAATTGACCAATTTTGCCCTATATATGACTTTTAAATTGAATATATTCGACAAAAAATGTAATGCTATTTTTTTTCGAGAGCAAAGATGTATACTCACAAACAAATATACGAACTACCAAGAACACCATCCACAATAGTTGAAGGTTCATTCCAGTAATGACCACTATTGTATTTTCTAACGGCCCTGACAAGATGATGAGCCAAATTATTGGCATGTCTACAAATAAATTGTGACGCTATTTTACAAATTAAAATTTCCCACTTGTTTTAAAATCAAATTCCCCCTCACATATAAAGAAAAAACAAAAAATATATTTTAAGAAAATATGGCTTTATGTTTTATAAAAAATTATATATTAATATCTATCGACAATTCCAACCACTCCATTTTAGGGTCCGTTTAGCACAACTTATAAACTATTTAAAACAACTTATAAGTTGTTTAAGAGCTCAGAAGCTCATTCATTTTGTTTGGTAAAATAAGATATTTTGCATCTTATAAGATCTAAAAAAAAAACTCTTTAGAGCTTATAATCTCCAAAAAAATAAGTTGGGAAATCCCAACTTATTTTACAAAAATTTTGTAAGCCCTACCATATCTCAACACATCCTTTATCCAAAACCCTTTTCTAATTCAACCCAACCCATCCCAGTATTTTTTGAAAAAATAGAAAATAAAAATATTTTCGAAATAAAAAATTATGTTCAGAAAAAAAAATTATTTTAAAAAAATTATTTTTTGAAAAAAATTATTTTCAGAAAAAAAGATATTTAAAAAAAATATATTTTTCTAAAAAAAATATTTTCAGAAAAAAAAATTATATTTTTTTTCAAAAAAACTTTCAGAAAAAAATATTTTCGAAAAAAATAATTATTTTCAGAAAAATATTTACTTTCGAAATAATTATTTTTTAAAAACAAATTCGAAAAAAATTATTAATAAAAATTATATTAAAAAGAATAAAAAATTAAAAAAAAAAAATTATATAATTAAAAAATATATTTTTTTAAAAAATTATTAAAGAACTTATAAGTTGTATTAGTCAAACAAGCTAACAATTTATAAAAATACTTAAAAATTATATTGTATAAAATTTCTTAAAAAACTTATATAAGATATTAGAAACATAAAATGTTTAAAATAAGTTTAGCCAAAATCGGGCTAATTGTTAAAAAAAAAAAATCGGTGGCTTATCCGCCCATCCTTTCTTGAAACTACCGTTTGAGTGGGAAGCTGGGTTCGATTCCCTTTGAAACGCGAATTTAAAGTTATAAGGAGTTATAAGGTGTATTGATGATTTAAGCGAAGATTTGAGTGTTTGGTGTCTTAACTACTAACAACTAACTTTGTCAGATAAAAAAAAAAAATTGTTGCAAAAAAAAAATGAAGCGATACTTTAAATGACACACGCTAAAAAAAACGGTGTCTTCAATTGCAAATATATACCACTCCTACTATATATATATATTATTTTATCTGATTTTGATATGGAAACTATGGTGAAACAAATATAAACTTAATAAACATGTGGCGTTCCTAAACTATGAACCGTAAACTCTAAACCATCAACCAATTCTAAACCTGAGCCAATGAACAAACTTGTGTCTTGGATTTTTGGGTCGAATCGAGTTGGATTCGAGACCAAGATAAAAAAATATTAAACCCATCCAATTGTAGGCTCCATATCAATTCTGTTGTTTTATATATACAATATATATTTTTTTTTCAATTAATCATAAATAACACTCCATAAAATTAAATTTTATTATTACAATTGTTGTACAAAATTCTCCGTACAAGTCATTTACTTTAATGGGTATTTGTGTATTAGAGAAAGGGGTATCTTAGTCATTGACTCTCCCTAGGGTTTATCATACAGCATATATTTCACAGCTTCGTCTCCAAATCTGTTGTTCGCTCCTCAAGCCGCCTCGCTGCAAAATCTTCGATTCTCCAATCTCTCTCTCAAGGTAAAATTCCCCCTTCAATTGCGTATACGCATTCGTCTATATGATTTCACTCTGCGATCTGTTTTTCTTTCTTTTTTCTTTTTCTGTGGACATGATTTAGAGTTTGCTTGTGTTAGGAATGGCGACGGTCCCAGGGCAGCTGATATGGGAGATCGTGAAGAAGAACAACTCATTTTTGGTGAAGGAGTTCGGAAATGGAACCGCCGGCGTTAAGTTCAGCAAGGAGCCTAACAATCTGTACAACTTGCACTCCTACAAGCACTCTGGTTTGTTTCTTTATCTTTGCTTCCAATTTTTCTACAAGCACTCCTACATTTTTTGAGAAAGGATCAATGAATGGTTCATTTATTCACCTATTAAGTCTTCAGAGTGATTTAGGTTTGTACCAGTAGTTTGCGCAGTTGAATTTGTCTTGAACATTACTGGATTGGTGGATTGGATTGTTGTTGTGCAGACCAAGTATGAATTGTATCTGTTCTGAATAGTATTTGTTAAAATTGATTTTGATCTGAATTTTTTTCTAGATTTCCGTTTACCATTAGGATTCGTATTAATAGTTTTCAGTGTTTCAGTTATTCCGTCTTGGTTACTTTTCTGTTTCTTATACTGTAATTCTGACTTGTGAGAATAAGAGAATTGGCTATTTCTGATTGAACTATAGCGGCTACAGTTTTTGTTATTCAATGTCTATTTATTTTGTTTCCAAAGGAATTTGAACCCGCATCATTCTGATGGAAATGTGAATTATGTGATGGTTTGATAATTGAGAATTACTTAGTTATATTGTGCATAAACCTGAATTCACCATGGTGGAATCCTGAAAGTTTTTCTGATTGGCTATTGTTACTATGATTAGGGCTGGCAAACAAGAAAACTGTTACCATTCAACCTGGAAAGGATCAGTCTGTCTTGCTTGCTACATCGAAGACCAAGAAACAGAATAAGCCCGCCAGTCTGCTTAACAAATCTCTCATGAAGAAAGAATTTTACCGCATGGCCAAGGCTGTCACCAATCAAGTAATATAGTGTTTTCACGTTCTGATAGTGTTTTCACGTTCTGATAGTGTATATGCTTATTTATCTAGTTTAGTTGCTGTTATATTTCTTTTCGGTGGTAATTTATTACTATATATTAGTGATTGAAATTTAGTGATTGAAATTATTACAACTCAACTAATGAATAAGAACCTGTTTGCTGAAGCATATAAGCACAGTGCATTTATAGACAGATTTATCTCCTTTGTCATCTTTGAAAATTTCAATGCATCTCATAAAAATCCTTTTATCCATATAATGATATAATCTGCCTGCCCCTAGTTAGGCCGAGTCATCTTATTTGGAGTATGTAGAATCCTTGTCTCTTTACGGCACACGTGAGATACATGTATAATGATAACGAACAAAATGATAAGATATGATTTTATTTTCATTTAAATAAAAGTCTGGTTGTACCATTGTCCCTCTTGTTTGTAGAGTGCACAATCCTTGCCCCTGAAAGTAAAGATAAGATGCTTGTATAATGATAATGAACAAAATGGTAATGTATGATTTTATTCACTTTTTATTTAAGGGAAAGTCTGGTTATTTCATTTCTGAGTTATGTGGATGGTGATGATGATTCATTGTTCCATATTCACCAAGTTTTTCTTGATTGCAGGTGTCTGATAACCATTACAGGCCCGATTTGAAGAAGGCAGCTCTCGCAAGATTAAGTGTTGTGCACAGAAGCCTAAAGGTTGCCAAATCTGGCGTCAAGAAGAAGAACAGGCAGGCTGCTTAGGTCCCTCAGCAGAATGTCTTGTAGTTGTTGCGTTAGCATGAATTGTTATTTCATGTCTGTTTTACGCACCTATGTGTGCTGGAGATTTTGCAGTTATCATTTTCACTAAATTTCTGATGTGTGATGGTATTATCTTTTGGACCCTGGAAAACATAAATTACATCCATTATATTTCGTAGATTCCATATTGGTCGTGTTTGGCTAATTTGCAGATTTAACATCTTTTGTTTACATGTGTGTTTTATGGCCCATCAAGTGTTAGCTAGAACTTCATTATTTTGTCTTGATTTGCAATTGATCTTTCATTATTTCAAATCTTTTTCCAGTTTCTGGAGCTTGAATCATTTTCTTGAAACTTGGCTGAATCAAAGGCATATATTTTCTTAATTAACTCTAGGGGGTGTTTATAGTTTCGAAGTAAACCAAATGAAAACAAAACAATAATTTTTCTCTCGTCTCTTTTGTGGATTTTTGTCAGGTGATGCTTCTTGACGAAGTATGGTTGAGAACTAGAATGCAGTGTTGGATTGTCCAACAAGGAAAAAATAGATGCCTAAGACGTGTACGAGTCAAAGAGTTGATTAAACCCTTTGCCAATCAATTGCACTTAGCCTAGAAAATTCTGCAGATTGGGTTCCTCTCTTCTAATTGTAATTAAAAAATGTAACTACTGTCCTAAAACACTACTATTATGTAATTTAAAAAGTACTCTCTCCATCCTCCAAATCTATGCTCAAAAGGTTGAAACAGGTTCTACAAAATGTAAATTAAGTTCATTTAATAATATAATTGATTATGAGTAAAAGTATAACGATAACTTGAGTAATTAAATGATGGTTGGACGATGAAGATAAAAAAAATTATGACCATAAACGTACTTAATCTATATTTCCGTAAAACCTGTTTCAGCCCTCTGAGCATACTTTTAAGAGCCTGAGGGAGTATTAAAAATAATTAGTTTGAGACTTGGTAATCACTAAACAACACGTTGTGTACTGTTAGTTTCTAAACTCGTTTTTGAGCAAGTTGGGGCCAAAATTCCTGATTTAAGTATAATATGACAATTCCTCAAGTCAACGGAAATATGTACGACACGCATCAAGAATCACCAACCTACCAACATTCTGTCCACTTATAAATACAAACAATGATCATAACTTTTACACCAAAACATTTGAACTATTCCATACAATGGAAGGGGACTCTGCAGGCAAATCTGTACAGCATAAAGGAGGAGGAACACTGGAAAGCAAAACGATCATCGGTACTTCTAATGATGGAACGAAAAGAAGGCAATCGAGCGGGTGTTTCTCGTTCATGGAGATATCGATTGATCCTGGTGTGAAATCTCTCAAGCATTTGGACTCGGAAAAGTTCAAAGATGAGATCAAGAAATGGGCTAAAGCAGTTGTCACCTATGCCAGGCAAGTAAGCCAGCGCTTTGGCAGCCCCCGGGAATCGAGTTCTAGTGAATGAATTCGATTTCACCTGGAAAGACTTTTGAGGGCCAAAATATGTTGAAATATGTGATGTGGGGATGTGTTATGGGAAGAAAATGATTCTTGAGAGACCTTTAAGATCACAAGAGTTGCAAGATCATCAATGTATGAGAAGTGTGATGCAAGAATGTTATTATCATTGACTTGAATCCATGTACAGTTTGTAGTTCTGGTAATTGTTTACGGTATCGATTGATATGTCATGTGCGGAATCTTATCAATTTACATTACGTGTTATTCATCTAAGAAGTGTAACATAAAATATTATAACACAACACGAAAGATTACAAGAAGTCAAATATTCTTACCAAATTCTTCATTGTCCTAAGAGAATCACCCTAGTACAAAAGTTTACAACATAATATTTCATTTAGACAACATTCTTCGTACAATTCATCGAGCAGGACCAACTACACAGAAAGACACACCGGCCATCACCTTTCCAAGTTAACGAAAACCTCGGGCCCACGTTGGAGCATAAGCAAGAGCTTATACTGTGTTATAAGTCTTACGAGACCAAGAACGTATTTATAAGTCTTACGAGACCAAGAACGTACTCCTAGAATCAACTCTTTCAAGTGGTGTCCTTTCTACTCGCTCTTTCTGGCTTCCTGGAACCATCTATCATCACCTGAAATGCTTCTCAAGAGTTGTTTACAACACATTTGTTCTGCTTGAGTTGCGTTTTTCCTACGAGCTGCTGTAACCCATTCGGGCTCCTATTTAAAGCAAAAGAACAAGTAGCTCATAACTAAGCTTTCATATAATCAGTAATCTATAATCAGGAATGTATAATTAAGGTATTAAAGTTGGGAATTTAGCCGATTTTTGGAAGAAAAGTGAGAACCTAGTCAAAATGATAGAATCTAGACAATGTCTATCTCAAGCAGCCTCAAACATTTGAAGCTCAAGAAATCCACTTTCTCGAGCTTCTGTAAATCTAAACCATTTAACTACCATGAAGGGTATCTAGAGTTGGTCTTCTGTAAAACAGTTTTATCGACAATTGGTTCCTAATTATTACTTTATAGTATAACAACTAATACTTTTAAACCAAGCAACTAATACTGACAAACCAATACATTTTAATGGAACAACTAATACTGTTTAAAAACACAAACAAAGTGCAAATCAGTTGCACGGTAAAACTGGTTTACATAAGACGCTGGTTAATTTTTTATTCATCGTGGTGGTTATATCATATTCTTCTAAAACTTGATTATTTGCAAGTGTATAATTGGATCTCACGTACCTCGGGAACAATGCGGGAAAATCCAAATTTAAGAAACAAAAGAACATGTTCCATGACTAGAATGGCTGCAAGTCCAGGTGGCACACGCCAAGTTCCTTCCCGATCATACAAGCAAACTAGGAGTGCGCTATTGGTACATATTGACATCACTACCAGAAACTGAAATACATACGAAGCACAGTTCAGAACAGAAGTTGAAATGATGTTAGAAAACCAATCATGACATAACCTTGATCGATCGTGAAACAGCTTTTATACCTGAAAAATATTCAGCCATGCTCCAATTGTTGCATCAGCACGAGGTATTGGCCTCCTCATCATTGCAAGCAATTTCAGGGCATCAGCTCTAATTTCTGTTATGTTGTTCTGGGAATCGAAAGCGTGAAAAAGCATCAAACCAACATCTCCTTTTTGTTTTTTTTATGGAAAAAAGAAAAGAAAAAGGGAAATCCATGTTACCACTGCTGCAAAGGTGAATGCGAGAGGAAAAGCACAAGCAAACATCATGATCATCCCAAATTGCAATACCAACTCCAGAAAATCTGCCAGCAGTTACTGATTTTTAATTTCGTGAACAACTTCAATGAAAATTCAACTAATTTCCAATAATAAAAGATTAAAGGTAAGGCATCCCCGAGTTTTATCAAATTTAAACAAAGCGTCCTTACTTCTCATGGCTAGGAAATATGGAGCTTAATGAAATACCATCAAAATTTTGGTATTAACAAGTAAATGAGAGGACATTCTTGTTGATAGTTGTCTTATTAAGGAAATAAAAAAGGTTATATTTACCATCAAAAAGTCCATCTTCTATATCCTGGCCGATACTTGCAGAATAAGCAGGTTTAAGATATTCCTTCTCTACCCGAGAAATGGGACGTGATTTGCCTGTTGATGCCCCTTTTTCACGCTTCCGCTTGTTCCTTCAGAGTTACCATCGCATTTATCTTACATAAAAACTGGTTTAGGTGGGGCAATTAGAATGGTGATATTGATTAAAGAAAGATACCTGACAGCTCTAAATTTCCTGAAGCTGTACGACAGATACGGAATTGAATTTTCCAGAAGATTCTCAAGCACCTGACGGCAAGTTCCAGCAAGTATAAGATGACAGAAATTGACTACATACAGAAAAACATCAAAAAGAAAATGTGCCATTTAATTTAATTCAACCTCAGATATAAGCAGCCGTTGGACTAATACTTGGCGAAGAGTCACGATGTTACGATGCAGCAGAGCATGATAGAACACTCCAATGTATGACTGCATGAAGTAAAGGCCAAACACCTGGGAAAAGCAACATTAAGTTCCGATTTATTTAAGACTACTAAATGGTGTGAAGCGTTCTTTCTGCCTACCTTGTATACAAGACTGTTTGCTCTGTGCTCCGCATTTTCATAATTTTCATATTTTATAAGCTTCACCGATATCTTGCCTCCCATTCTCGTGAAGTACTGAATTGCCAGAATGTATATCGCTGTCAAACCAAACCTAAGAAATACAAATGTAAAGAAATAAATGAGATGTAAACACTGGAGTTTATTTGCATCTAAAATGAAGCAGCACTTTGATTGAGTGCTTACTTGAGAATATCGGAGCTTAAAACCTCATAAAGATGAGCATAAGTCAACTCAAATGGTAGCTGGAGACATATGATGGACAGTATGATGAAAGCATCGTTTCTAAATCTCATTAACCATCTAAACCACTCTTCTCTCTCGAAGATTGCTTTCTCTTTCAGTCTATCTGCGCTTTGTTTCTTCACAAGTTCTGAAGGGAACTGTTTCTGTAATTTGTATTCAGATTCTGATCCAGCTGAATGGTATATCTGCAACCTGCATCACCCAAATAAAGTTAATAGGAAAAAGAAAAAAAGCGACTAATACGATAATAAGATTGTTCTATTGGTAAACCGGTTCGAAACTTACCTAGCTGTAATGGCCGAGTTCTTGCGTTTCCAGAATTGGAAAAACAAGACAGCCCATGTTATAAGACATACAAAGAAAATAGGGAGAACCAGAGATTGCAGTGACCTATATGAACAAAAATGGATCAATCAGCTTTACGAAATTAAAGTTAACAAAGATGCACATTTAGGGTGTGTTTCCAAACTCAAATAACAGCTTCTAGATCACTTATTCTGTGAGATGATGCTTTGAAATAAGTGATTCTTCCCCATTTTATATGGTTTGCAAACACCCCCTTAAAGACAAAGTTCGAGATTCTACCCAAAGTCCACCAATTGGACTGCAATCCCTAACGAAGCAGGAAATAACATCCACTTTGTGTACATTCCGAGGAAGGCAAAATAGGTAGCAATCTACATGATAAACAATAAACTCTGATGCGATTTTCATCAACACAACCGAAACTTATAGTTCAACAAAAAGTATTCAACATTTACCTTAATCCCATAATATGAACATATATCATCTATTGGCTGTGATGTGCAGTCTAACCAATTCATTGCCCAACTTCTTAGAAGCTGTTTACGCTTCCTTTCATCTACAACAAGCACATATGATAGTTTTTAGTGTCTGAAATTTGACAGCTATGAACAAAAGAGAGTAGATAGTACCATGGATCGGAAATATTTCTTTGACAATGCCGATACTTTCCAACTTTGAATAGAGATTCCCGATTCGGTGTTCTCTCTATATCAAATCACGTTGATTCTCTTCTCATCATAAGTCAAAGCAATAATTATTAATTTCACATGATCCTATTTAAGGAAAGGAGATTAAGAAATAACGAACCACTGAGGTCTAATTCTTCTATATTCAGTGCTGAAGAATTTATCCTCCTGTAGGTTCTATTCAGCGCATTATTATGCACTAGTGTAATCTCTTGGTCAAGACAAACCAATTTGAGCCTCAACCTTTCACGATGGATTGTTCATTTCCATCTAGGTTGTGAATTTGTACTTAGTTACGAGGAACTGTTAATTTGATCTTCCGTGATGCTTTTATCACCAAATTAACTACAATGTAACCACGTACTATTTATTGAATGCAATTATCGAAGAAATATATATAACATTCAATCATATTTAATGCAACATTGATAAATAATTTATTTCAGTAAATAAATAAAAAATTCGGTTTGGTTATACAAAGTAAAAAACATACTTTCCTGTATAACCCCAACAACACGAAGGATGCTTACAACATCCTCCTGGATCTTCGAGAAATCGATCAAATTTCAATGTTATAAATGACTTTTCCATGTTGACCTGCACAATATTTATTTCATCAGCATGCATGCAAAGACGATATGTTCCTCCCCCCTCCCCCAACTGTCCACACACTAACACTCAAAATTGATTTGAATCAGGACATAAGAAACTCACAATGCCATATATTATGTGTTTGTAGCAATGGAATCGTTCGCACCAACTGAACAAGGAACCATCTGGTAACCTATCAAAAGCTTCCGCCTCATCCCACTCAAATGGGAGATCCATTCCTGATAACGGCAAGAATATTTGCAAAATCAGGGCAAGTGTTACTACTTATACTAAGAGAGGGGGGGATATGACAAACAATCACCTATTTTAGTCCGTTTTCTGAAATGTAACTCAGCCGCAGTCTTCCCCAAAATCTCATCTGATGCAGCCAGCTGAAAGTAACAACAATTAGAGACAGAATTTGTGGATAATCAAAACAGGGTTCCAACACATACTAAATGAACAATGCAGTGACATGCTCACTTTTCATAACAATAAGATAGCATAAATCAGGTAAGTGTGACCCATTATGAGCATATATTACACAAAAATCAAAATTTTGAAAACATGAATCCCCAATATTGTGAGAGAAAGAAGAGATAAGTAATACCTCAAATAACATAATATACACATAATATGTTAACAAAACTTGGATGTACCTTAATGAATTCATTTTGGAGGCCAACAACTCTTTCAACAATCAGCCCTCTTTTTCTGAGCTGATCAACAAGAACTCCAACACAATCAGAATCATCACTCTCATCCCTTTGTTTTCACCCCATTTTGGAACAACCACTGCTATCTCAAAAGCACACCCTTCTTCCCCGCTCATTTCCAACACCCAAAAACCAAGAAAATGCAGAGAGACTAAAAACTCCTGAACAAACTCAAATATAACCCAATTGGTCCATTACAAACCCAGTGAAGCTACAAAATAGCAAAAGGGGTTTCTGTTCCTCCTCATTTCTCCTCAAAACTCACTCAATTTCGCCAAAATCTTCTCAAATCTTGATCAGGGCCACCTTGTTTTTGTCAAAATGGAAAACATGAGTCATTAGTAAATGGAAAAAGAAACAGAAAAAACAGGTGTCTATAAAAACGGTAACCAAGGGGAGAAGTGTACTTGTAATAGAAAGGGCTACACGTGGCAATTGAGCTTGTTTATCCTTTTTTGTTTTCCTCCTCTCTGAGGAAAAAGATTATAAATCAAATTAAAGCACAACAAACAATGCACCATTCGTTTCTTTTACCAATAAATGTGATTGTGAAAATGGGGTTTCAAGAATCAAACCCATACCTCTCTTCTTCTCAGCAATGAATTCTGCATAGATTTCAGGTTGCAGGATGATGCGATGAAAATGAAAGGTGAGGAATCTAAAGATGATTCTGTTCCTAGCCGACCATTTAGCATGATAATTGATGGCAATTCGGAGGAAGAATATTTGTCTTGCATTAATGTGAACAAAAATGTTATAAAGACCCGTTTTTAAATACTTAAAGCCGGTGATCGAGCCAGACGAATCAAATCCGATCGATTTTTTTTTCGGCCCGTTTTTCAACATTGTTTATAAATGATTTACATCTAATTTTTTTCAATATATCTTATATTTAGTTAAAAAATAAAATAAATATCTGGTAAAAATTTAAACATATATCTTATAACTTTTCACATCTAAAAAACATGATTAGTCGTGGTCATAATAAAAATAACACAATAATATGAGAGAAAGTAACTTAAAAGGAAAAAAAGTGAACCTTATATTTTTTATCCCACATCAATCATATTAAAAGAAAATGTAAAAAAAATAAAATCTCATAATTTTTTGTCCCACATCGAAAATGTTAAAAAGAAAATGTGAGAAAAAAAACAATATAAAAAGGGAAAAGTGTTTACCTCGTATATTTTTGTCACATCGAAAGTGTTGGAGGAAAATGTGAGAAAAGTATTATAAAAGGGGTGAAGGTGGAACTTGATTCATATATTTATCCTCTTCATACATTTATCTCACATGAAAGTGTTGGAGAAAAATGTAAGATGAAGTATTATAAAAAGGGTGAATGTTGACCTTGGTTCATTTTATCCCACCTCATACATTTATCCCACATTGAAAAGTGTTGGGAAAAAATGTGAGAAAAATATTATAAAAGGGGTGAAGTTGGACCTTGGTTCATATTATTTTCATATACATTTATCTCACATTGAAAGTGTTGGAAGAAAAAATGTAAGATGAAGTATTATAAAAGGGGTGAATGTGGACCTTGGTTCATTTTATCCCCACAATACATTTATCCCACATCGAAAGTGTTGGGAAAAAATGTGAGAGGAAGATTATAAAAGGGTTATCCCACCTCATACATTTATCCCACATCAAAGTGTTGAGGAAAATGTGAAAAATAGTTTAAAAATATTTTTAAAAAATGTGAAAACGATTTTTTTTTAAGTTAGGTTAGCCCGGTTGAACCGGTTTTTTCCGATTTTGACCGGTTCAACCTGAAAAACGATTATTATGTTGTTTTTTTGACCGGTTTGCCGGCCGGTTCCCGGTTCAACCGGCCGGTTCAAACCGGTTATGAAATCATTGATAAAGACGTCACCTTTTTCGTTTCTTTTTTTTTTTTTTCACTTTTTTTTTATAGGAGAATTTGTATAGCTGCATACCATGGTGATTGAATTTAAGAGGCATGTTGTCGACTGTCTATCGGTAGTTATGTCTTAATTTGTCGAAGTAAAAAATTACAATAATAATCCCCCCAAAATAAAATTATGTTCTTAATTAGCAGATTTACGTTTTATCAATTTGGAAAATCAAGAATGGAGATAAAACTTATCAAATAAAGTCTAAGAAATTTAAGATTTTTTTTTTACTTTTTTATTTAGTTATTATTTAAATATACTTTTAAAATCATAATTTAAAAATTAGAGTGAAGATAGTATGCACGAGAACAACTAAAACAAAAAATGCAATCATTTTATATTTATTAATATAATTAAGAATTATAAAATTTCAAATATATCTTTAAATTTGTGAGTCTTTGATTGATTTTTCTTTTTGAGACTTTAATTTGACATTTTAATTTTCTAAGCCTCTACTTGTTAGTTATTTTTATCGTTTGAGCCTTTAATTGACAAAAGTCCAACTTTAAATGATGATCCAAAGACATAATATGGCAAGTCACTCTTTCCAAAATTAAGATGATGTCGATAAAGGGGTGTTTACAAAAATTTTTAGTTTTAAAGAAGCGATTAAAATTAGTGATTATGAAAAAATGATTAATAGCAGAAGTTGCTAGTGTTTGTAAAAAAATTCAAAAAAAAGTTAAAAATTTTAAAAAAAACTTAAAAATTTTAAAAAAAAAAACTTTTTTTTTAAACACCATTTTTGAAAACTTATAATTTATAAATGAGTCTTTATTTAAAAATTTACTAAAAAAATAAAACACTTCAAATTATTTTTACACACAATTCTAAATTACTATAATCATTTATAATTTTTTTAAAACACCCCCAATATCCTGTAAGAGTAACTCTCATTTTTAACTCATTCTAATTTAAAAAGATTTTTTTTATTAAATTTTTTTTAGTGATGATATTATTTTGATTTTTTAAAAGGTAAAAGGTAATTTTATTTCTGTATTTCCGAGGAAATAAAACTCACAGTCCATTACCACAAATAGAGTTTTGCTCTGTATTGACTCATCTTAAAAATTAATTTTACCTTATTATGATAATTTAATTAATTACCTTAGAAATAATCACTTGGAAAATTTACATCCAATGAAATACAATTGTTCAGGGTTTTCTTGTACTCATTTGTAAATCGATCATATCTAAAATCTCAATTGCTTCAAATCCCGCACGGTGCAACGGGTACCTAGAACTTTTTTTGTTTTTTTCCAAATGGTGTTATTTGTTGACAAAAAATTGTGTAAAACGATTAAATCTTTATGAACTCGATTATTTAAGATTATTTATTACATACAAAAAATTTTGTTATGTATATAAAAATTATCATTTTATTATGAACAAAAATAATCACTATTTAAAAAATTTTTATATTTTTAAATAATGAAAGTTTTTGTGCATAACAGTGATAATTTTTACACATAATAGTGATTTAGTTCATGTGTGAATTTGGTTCCCATGAGTGTTTCTATTATTTGTTTGTGTCACCAATTTAAATTTCTTTATTAGTAGAGGATTTCTTTTTCTTTTTTTTTAAAGAATCACGCGTTTCGAAGGACTCGGTAAACTCTTCTTTAAAAGCGTTTTTTTAAGACGCGTTTCAAGCAACGTTCGAATTTCCAAACACGGCGCTACACGCTGATCCATCATTCATCCATTCGCCGATCCAAACAAATCTGACACTTGATTTAACCCGACCCAGAAACCGCATCTTTTAAAATTAAATATCTTCTGCTACAAGAATAATTGGGATATTTGTTTCTAAAGAAAGCCAAGCCCTAGACCTCCCCCAAATCAAAAACTCATCGGAAATTCACTTTCTCTCTCTAGAAATCGCCATGGGTAACGCGGAGAAGCTGATGCAGCAGATCATGGATCTGAAATTCACCTCGAAGAGCCTCCAGCGCCAGGCTCGCAAGTGCGAGAAGGAGGAGAAAACCGAGAAATTGAAGGTCAAAAAGGCGATCGAGAAAGGGAACATGGACGGCGCCCGAATCTACGCCGAGAACTCTATCCGCAAACGCAACGAGCAGATGAATTACCTCCGCCTTGCCTCCCGCCTCGACGCCGTCGTCGCCCGCCTCGACACCCAGGCCAAGATGACCGCGATCAGCAAGTCCATGGGCAACATCGTCAAATCGCTCGAATCCACGCTCGCCACCGGGAATTTGCAGAAGATGTCCGAGACGATGGACCAGTTCGAGAGGCAATTCGTCAACATGGAAGTCCAAGCCGAGTTCATGGAGAGCTCCATGGCCGGAAGCACCTCTCTTTCCACCCCTGAGGGTGAAGTTAACAGCCTGATGCAACAGGTGGCGGACGATTACGGGCTGGAGGTTTCGGTGGGTCTGCCCCAACCTGCTGCACATGCTGTTTCGGTGAAGAACAGTGAGAAGGTGGATGAGGATGACCTCACCAGGCGCCTTGCGGAGCTCAAGGCACGCGGCTGATGTGAGTTCTCCATTAATTATTCGGTGCCTATGCTATTCTATAGCTTCTGGTTATCTTGATTTACTGTCTTGTGTTTCTTGGATATAATGTGTAAAATAACTTCTACTACAATGCATTTGGGCTGACTTGATGTTCTATTCTTTCGTGGTATTTCAACCCGGAGAATGTATTGCAATGTTTATTAAGGCTTGATTATTAGATTGCTGTTATTGACACTCTTATACTGCTTTCAAAGTGAATTGGCATATATTGCTTGGTTAACTGTGCTTTTTTGGTGAAATATGGATCATTTGGAAATTAGTTCTTATACCTGTATCATATGTGTGATATAGAATTATTGCTCTGATATAAAGTGTGTATTTTTAACAACTATGCATTTGTGTAGGCTTCGCTTTTTTGGTATTCTAAAAGCATGAATTTTTTTTATTCTTATTGTGGCTTAGTTTGTAGAGGGTGGATTTTACATTCTACTGGAGATTCGTTTTGCCGCCGATCAAGAATATGATATAATGTGATATCTGGATTTGGGATTAGTTTGTAGAATGTGGATTTACATTCCACTGGAGCTTGGTTATTCCGCTCATCGAGTGATATAATATTGATTGATATCTAGATTTGTGTCATATTCTGAAATTGTTTGTACTGGAATAAATTTGAAATTGTTAACTCGTATATTTTGATGATCTTTATGTTGATTTTTTTTTTAAGTTCTTGTTTCTGCTGTGCCATTGCGTTGAGGCTCTGATTTTGTGGCTTTTTGCTGTGAATTAGCTGCGATTTTGCTGCTGCATTTTGATGAACTAGGAACTCTTATAATTTCATTACTCAATTGAATGGAATGTTTGCTTGAGACTCAATATTTAATGACCTCCAAGAAAATGTTCCTTTCTGTTGCTTGAGACTTGAGAGGTTTGGCGTACCTCTGTTTTTTATATAATACTCTGATTTAGAACTCTGAGGTGATTACCACTAGTTCATATCATATATACATTCCGGCACATGAAAAAACTTGGTCTTATTCAGTCATTACTTGTCATATACAAATATGTTGGTAAATTTTTCGAGTATGTGCAAAAATATTGAAAAGGAGCCTGAAATTTTGGTTCACTGTGAAATTGGGTATTTTGGTTCAGTATTAATTGCTTTGTGATTGCCTATGTGCACTTCTTGTTTTGTTGAGATTATTATACATTTAGGTGTTTGCAGTAGTTAAAATATGTACATTTTGCAAGGGGATAAATTATTCTGGTAAAATCAACTTGGTTTTAATTGAAATGCAACTGCGAGATAGAGTCAATCAAGAACGATATCTATGTTCTAATTTCAGGTTTGTCTTGAATCGACAGATTCTAATTTAATAGAAACAAGTACATTAGATTGATATGAATTTGAAATCCACTGCTTTTTTTTTTCGGAAAATTTGACGTTCAAATCTTGTGCTTCAAATCCTCGATCCAAACACAACTTTTTAGTCTTTTCAGTTTGTAGATATTGCATTGCTGATTATGCTTTTGATAATTGAGGATTTCATACCCCATTTACGAACATAACTCATGAAGTTGCTTCACAAAACTTTGTAAAATGTTATCTTATTTCGATGCTCATCAGAGTGAATAACAAATATTTCAAACGCTATACATCACATCACAATATTCATTGCATTTCACTAAAATCAGAGATACCAAATCCAAATAGCTAGATCAACCAGCTCTAATGTACACTATGAGAAGCAGATTTACAATCTTCCATTGTACCAAATAATTTACCAGACATGATTCCGAGCTATTTGTCTCGACTCCAATGGCCGTTACAACTTCCAAGAACAAAGAACACGCATCTCAAGTTGTTATGCGCATCCTTGATCAGCCATACTGGTTGCAACTGTCAGGAAAGCGGAGATGGCTGCTCCGTGCACCAATGCCCTGCATTATAATATAACGGGTTACCTCAACATTTAATAAGAAAAATTGGGTCAAGAATGAAGTTATGCAATTAAAACAAGTAACTTTCAGAAAGAAAAGAAAAACCCATTATATCAGAGAGCCACCAATTGATCATTATTGTTAAAGTACTCGCTTCCCTCGTGAAAACATTTGTCAAAAGAAATTATCTTCAGAAAATGATTTATAAAGTTCTGTTTTTACTGCTCTTTATATAAAGAAACATGCTGGGAGACGGTGCATATGTTGCAAGTACATCACATAGACCTAATCTCATGTTAATGCCGCTAAGAACCAAGCAGTTACCCTGAACCTTACAGATATTTAGCAATTTTGTAATATATAACCAATATAGGAAGAGCAATATATGATATATCTAAGCCTATATAGTAATTTTAGGCAGCTATATAATCTTAGGCGCCAACTCAAGAACCATGCTCACGATGAGGCTTCTTCTTTATCCGTTTTAAAAGATAAAATTCTAGG
Organism: Stenogyne calaminthoides; assembly: GCA_037126765.1. Classification (NCBI taxonomy): domain Eukaryota; kingdom Viridiplantae; phylum Streptophyta; class Magnoliopsida; order Lamiales; family Lamiaceae; genus Stenogyne; species Stenogyne calaminthoides. The sequence goes on along the minus strand of JBBCBC010000015.1, from coordinate 30,687,895 downwards.
AGTCTAGGACAGGCATCTTAGTGTAAAGAAGAAAGAAAATGCATAAGGAGCCAAATAAATCATGATGCATCATATTGGATGTTATGATGAGAAATGTGTACAAGGCTATACATTGAGGCATTTCGTGTGGGTGAGGGAAATAGCCTTACTCAGGACTCTCTTTCTGATAACCAAAATCGGATGCCGATTTGACTGCACGCTGGTAAGTCTGCTTCATTGCTTCCTGCAACACAAGTCAATCGAACATAAATTGTGCCATGCATACAAGAAATTCGAGGCAGTGCAGGTTAATGTGTTAAAACAACAGTCATAAACTATGGTAGAAACACAACTTAGTCTTGGATGATAGAACCTATATGAGTTTTAAATGAGTCACATGCATGATAAGTAATTGTTCTTGCTGTTCTCACCTGCAGTTTAGTTTCAAATTCTTCGGGAGACCAATTTAAATTACACTCTTTTAGTTCCAGCTCTCCAGCCACTACCTGCAATAAACAATCACTTCTTCACCAGTAGCAAGAGGGTTCCAGTATAAGAAAATTGAGTGAGAAATACAAGCATTTTCCCTTCAACATTGTGTTCATGTTTATATGTTCTCTAGTATGATTATATTCAAGTTCCTCCGATTGAAGTTCTAATATGCTTTAACTGGCATCCATCAAAAGCTCATATATTCTCTATGTGCCCCCTTATAACCAAAATGCTACACTTACCCCCATTTGATGTTCTAAGAGCAGAATCGAGGAAAACAAAGTATACCTCTAAAGCAGCTAATGAAAATGCTGTTTTAAAGTCAAAGTAACAGCCACTTTTAGAGCAGTAACTTGCTACTTTCCTACTGTATTACCAAAACTTTGTAGCACAGAGTCGGACTTCAAAAGTGAGGGATAGCATCTGCTTCAATTTGGGCAACAGCAGTTATTACAAGTTACATAGATCACATGAAATGAAATATATAACAAGTGCTTCCCCGGAAAGCCTAGGATGAAATACAGAATTAAGGTCAAAATTCAAGCTCCCAGGAAGGCCAAGGATGTAATCACCAGAAAAAACTAAAAAAATGTTTAGGTAGGAAGATATTAGCGAAACTTTATAAAAAAGATAACTCAGAAGAAAAAAGAATAAAAAAAGTAGAATAGTTTCTTGTCCTCAATTCACTTGCATTATCTCAAGCAAATTATTCTACCATAAACATATTGGTCAACCACTCCAGAACAGTCTTTTCAGGGAAAATAGTTTTTTTGCCCTGTAAGTTATCCTTTATTTCGATTTGGTCATGTCGGCTTTCATGAATTGAATATGTTCCTGTAACTTTCAATGTTTGACATTTTGGTCAGGTAACCAGCTGGCCTGTAAGAGATGAAACATATGGTTGACGCCGATGTGGTAGAGTTTGATTTGTCCAGGTCGCAGAGTCTGATTGGTCAGCCGAATGTTTCACCTCCTACAGCCAATTACTGGACCAAAATGTCGAAAGTTATAGGATCATTTCAATTCGTGAAAGTCGACAGGACTGACGAAATAGGGGTTAATTATAGGACAACTTTTTTTCCTTTTCTTATATGTCTTGTCACAAACATTTAGCGAAACACCAAGTTGCATCCTGTCTTTCAATATTATAACAATAAATTGATGAATTATGATAACTGCAATCTGAGCATGAAAGAACTTCGCATACCCCCTCCCACACCAGCTGCCATAGAAGGAGCAACTAGAACATTGGCCTTTCTTAAAATGTCAACTGCTTCAGGTGTGCAAGGCATGTTTGAGCCTAAAAGAATTCAATCTAGTTAGAGATAGTAACAAGACAAACATAATAAAATAACGCAAATTTCTGAAAGTGGAGATACGATACTCAGAACAACAAATCAAAGTTGGTATGCGAGATATTGGTATTACCTTCTACAAGTATACGACATCCTGAATTCACCAAATTAATAGCATCAGATTGATCAATCTCATTTTGTGAAGCACAAGGAAATGCAACATCACACCTTTCACTCCAAGGCTTTGATTCATCGTAGTACTTAGAACGGGCATAAGTCTTTGAATAGTCTCTGCAAATATTACTTATAAGCCAGTGATGTTTAAAAGTTAAAGAGTGAGTAGCAGAGACATCACAAACCTCAAACTTCTATTCTGAGCTTTAATGTCCCTAAGAAAGGATATTTTCATGAAATCGAACCCATCTTCATCCACCAAATAACCTTTTGAATCTGTGAAACACAAACAAATGGAGATTGCAAAAAAACCGGACAATTGACAAGAAAATCTAAGAATAGGTACTTCAAAAACAAACTAATTATACATCAATGCTTAGTTTAGTTATCTTGTGATGGGAAATAACAGCAAATAAATTGTCTTCCCCTAAATATCAACATCTTCATTGAGCACTGACATTTCTTGCTAATTGAATTGTTGCCCCTCTTATGGTTGAGTTATTAGGTCAATAGGAAATTCAATCGGGTAACTATGAACTCTAAGCAGATTGGTTATCAAAATATTAATGTAACTCAGTTGAGGAAACTACAATAGGATTGAACACACACACTCCACACGCACAGATCACTCTGCTATACCTGATACTGTTATAGGAAGTGCACCATATGCAATAAGCTTCTCTAGAACATGCATTGATATCTTTCCAGAACCACTAACTGCACATCTGGGAGACAAGCGAGTGAAGAATTGAAAACAAATCATGCCATTGCGAGGTGCTCATAAAGATATGTTATGTGCTTCGTCTATTCAAATATGGCATAGACATCCTTGAGTTATGTAGACAGACCTAAAGTTATTTTAAGAGGTTCAAATTTAAGAGTAAATCTGATCTATTTCCAATTTATATTGTTGGTTTCTCTGGTATATCTCTCATAAGCCTTACCAGAGGTGAAATCATTTTCTCACTCCCTTTGCATATAACAAAAGGGTTTATAGTATGTAAACAGAGATACAGTTTTACTTCTGGATATAAGTGGGGTAGGATAAAACAGAAAGAATTAATGGGAGCATGGAGATTGGTGCTAGAAAAGACAAATGGCAACAAATAAGTGGTATAGCATATTATACAAGTAAATATAAGGCATGTAATCTGAGTACATAGTTTATAACCTTAGTCCTTTTAGTTCTTTATTCATGTCAGCAAGCATAAGTTGGGCAAAGTATACCTGCAAAGAGCAAGAGTATAAAATTATCAGGAAACAAAAATCAAAGATCATAGAAAAACAAGGGAAAATTGGTCACCAATCCATAGCCAGTAGCTTCAGTTCGAAGGCTGGAGCCAGACCAGTTTACTCTAGGCCCAGTAAAACTTCCCTGCATATATAGGGTTACACACATCAAAAACCACAATCATTGCCAGAAATTGCATTATCGAAACTTTGAAGGTAATAAACATGATTTTATTGTCAAAAAACTCCATTTCTTCCGATTCAAAGAAATGAACTTTTAATATGCCATAGTGCTTATCCTGAAGTTTACGACCAGATGGATATAATAATATTACTTAAATATGGTGACCAAATGGAACCAAGTCTAAGTGTTCCAAACTAGTAAACACAGTAAAGGCTGCAAGAGTATACAGTATACACAAATCAAGTCATGAAGATTAGAAACCATCCAATTTTTTTTCTTACAATGATTCTCATGATTCTTGCCATATTATTACATCAATAGGAATTTAATGTGCTCTAAGTGTGAATGGTCTATATTAATCATAAAGCAGCAACAAATTTGATTGCTGCAGGTGCTAAAAGAATTGTTCACTGCCAATTAAAGGAAAGTGGCACTAACGTGTACCAAAAGTAAGAACTAGGAATATTTATAATGTGCAGGTAAAACCTGAGAATGTCCAGTGAGGCGTCGATATTGTCCATACAAATAACCCATTTCACGGGTCCCAACGCCCATCTCCTCAGAAGGAAGATCCTATATTTTAAGAAACAAGTTAGATAACCAATAACGAAAAGGAGAAAGGCTTTAACAGATTGGAGCATTAACCTTTCTGACATTACCTTGTCAGAACCCAGATAGCGATACAACTCATTCATGAAGCTCTGACAAAATTTCATGATCTATAAATGTGGTTCAAGATTCCAAAAAAAGAAAAGAAAGAGTTAATAGTCTTGTAATAATAACTATGGTGAGCGGTGACTTCTATATTGAGTACCTCATTATCACTTTTGCCTTTGGGATTAAAATCACTCCCACCTGACGAGCCTCCAAGTCTGTATGGAGATAATGCATTTTTAAAGGTCTACATGAACAATGAAGCATTGTTAAGCTGTGAGCTCAGTTGCATTACTTAATAGAACAAGTTAGAGTGATTATGACAAACAAAATCAAGAATTAGAAGAAGGCACAACTGAGAAAAATGTCTAAAAGCCCACAAGAAGAGTGAAAATGAGAGACTGCAAATCCAAGTGTCAAGCCAACATAAATGTATAGGAATTCAAGAGACTGTATATTAGCAATTAATCCTAATCAAAAGGAGAAAAAGCTGTTTGTAAACAGAATAAGCATTTCTAGATGAAAATTACAATGTTACAGCTCAAAAATGTTACTAAATCAACACCTGTTCAAAACTGAGAAATTTTGAAATGCTCAAGTTCATAGACGGATGAAAACGAAGGCCACCCCTGCATGGACCTAGTGACTGATTAAAGTGAACACGGAATCCACGGTTGACATGTGTTTCACCCCTATCATCAACCCACGGGACCCGAAAAATTATTGTACGCTCAGGTTCTAACAACCGCTCCATGGTATTCACAAAGCTGTAAAGTTGCAAATTGTTCTTGTCATAATAATTTGAATAATTATAATAAATACAAAACACAAGTTTAAGCAGACATAAACAAATTTGTCAATAAGTAGCTTACTTGGAGTTCTTTGAAATTACTCTTTCCAAAGCATGTACAACTTCTTGAACAGACTGTATGAACTCAGCTTCATGAGGATCTCTTCTCAATGCAGCTTCAACAATTGATCCAGCTGATTTTGACATAAGAGCTGTGCTAAGGGTTTAGTCATGGTATGAGTTCCATAGAAATCAGAAAAAATAAGACCCTAATTAGACATCACCCAAATGCAATATACTCGGACACAAAAGGTCGTGCTCGGTTTTGATATTTGGTTTAAGAGACAATAATGCCCAAATAAATGTTTTCTTTTCTTTCATTTTAAGCCTAAATATGAAGCAATTGTTTTGTTCTTTTTTCAGAGAACTCAATAACACTTAAATATTAAAGCAAATTGTGAAGATATCAGATTTCATTATTTTGTTCACTTTCATTAGTTGAATACTACAACAAGCTTCAAGTCTAAGATGAAGTCATAAATTTGAATGAGCAAAGAACACAGCACAATGAATGAATCTAGATCACATCCAAGAAAATATCTCACTTAGCAAGTATGTGCGTGTGTGTATGGGGGAGAGCGAGAGAAAGAGAGTACTAATAGACAACAAGCACATCTTCGAGCAAAATAACTTATAAAACACTAGAAGAAAAATTGTTTGTATTAGTAACTAACCTTTCACATAAATCGGTTTATCAACAATTATTTTCTCTTTAGAGGCTTGCTGCAGGCGCAGGGCCTCTTTATGAAGTAGGCTATTATTGTGCTCCTCCAAGGCACTCATCTGCATATTCCTACTGCCTTCATTTCCATACGGGTTTCGCCTATGCTTCCTCCCATACTCTCTGCATACCGAACAGAATATCCTCGCTGTCCCATCTTTGACATCAACATATGCCCACTTATAGGTATCAGCCCACTCCTCTCTCCAGCGTTTAACAACCTTCTTCTTCCTTTTCCCAGATTGGCCCTTTGACAGTTCCAGATCCTCATTAGGAAGTTGAGAAACAATCATAAGCTTGTTATCAGAATGATCCTTGGAAGATGATTCGTGCGGTTGAAGATCAAGAAGAGAACTCTGTGAAAACGAAGGATCATCGTCTCCAGGGCCTATTTCCAAATCAATCTCTTCACCAAGGTCCCGTTCGAGATGATGCCTCTGAGCCTGCTGGATCAAGTTCATATCATCCATCGCAGTAGTCATCCCAATTCCACCCACCGGAAGCAACATTCAGCATCACAATTAAGCCGTGGATTAAAATTGTTTATTGTCTGCAAAATGAAAAATGAGCTAAAGGAAAAACAAGCCAAAGGGGGCGGAAGGGGGGGATATAAGATGCAGCTTCTACCAAAATTTGATTTCATTTGCCGAAGGATCCCTACTCAGTTCATTATTTCTTTAAGCTTTACAATGCAGTGCATGCAACTATACTCTTACACCCATGTTTAAATGGCTTTCGAATTGAAACATTTTAGTTATCTCACCAGTCCCTAATCTACTAAATTGATCTTCCATTCTCTTAACCATCTTGTAAGTCTTATAAACATGCTACAAGAAAGAGCCTACCAATTTCTACTCCTGATCCCATGAATCTTTCACACTGCTGCATGGAACTAACTGAAGCTTGTGTAAATCACCATATATCTATGATACCACATTCCATCAGCCATCAAAAACTACACTAAATGCATTAACTTTAGCAGTTTAGATACTCCTCCATTGACTAGTTTATAACCTTAAAGAAAGCATCTGCCAACTCCGGAATAACAGGAAAATAAAAAATGCAAGGCAAACAACAAGCAAAGTTAGAACTTAACCAACATAGAATGTAAGCTAGCACACATGAAAGTGAACAAATAGGTGCATAAAATGTGAAACATTTGCATTCAAATAAATGATATTTATTCTACAGGGCGAACCAATGATGCAACGAGACACTACGTACAGAAATTAATTTCAAGAAACCCAGTTCGAATTCCGAACACAACAACCCAAATTGAAAAAGAAAGAGAAATTAGCTTTTTTACCCCCACAGGAAAATCTTCAACTTCACTCACGAAGCTATACTTGGGAAACACCCAAGAAATAGCAGCAAATGAAAAATCAAATAGCGGGATCGTATCTCGAATCGAATTATCCTTCAGAATAGAATGTTAGAGCAGAGATAAACGCAAAAACAAATTAAAAGGAGGGGAAAATCAAGAAACTGGGAATTTTTAAGGGTTGGGGGAAAAAGCAATAAGGAGAATTATAGGGTGAAAGAATTGATTTTTTGTTGAATTAATTGTAATGTTTCTCGTGGCGTTTGGAGTGAACGCAGAAGGGAGTGTAATGTGTAATTGTAGAAAAATGCATTTATATTTTCTTGAAATAAATAAAAGATTTCCACAATATTTACTGCTTGCTAATCTGGAGTACTATTTTTAGTTAGGAATCATAGTGTATTTTTTTTTAGTGTTTTTTTTTTTGAAGAAGGAATCATAGCGTTATGTCAGTCGCTTCAGACATAATTTCTTTACAATTTTCTTTCCGCATAGTTTAAGTTTTACTCGAGAAAAGTTCAAAAATAAAAATCCATATTCTATGATAAAATTTGTATGTTCTGATTGTCATCGTTAAACGAGATAATCTAACGTAAATAATGGGTAAATTGTTGTAAAAATTCCTACATGGTTTGAAAAAATCGATTATCAAACTCACTATGATTTGAAAATTGCGTGAAACTCCGTCGTGATTTTAAAAATGTGGTGTGAAACCTCCATTTTTGTTAGGATGATGGAGAGTATACTATACTCGCCCTTCATGAGAATTTTGGTGTGTTTTTTTCATTTTTTTTTATTTAAAAATGAAAAAATTACCATCAATTAATTATATTAAGTGTGATTTGGCTCCAAGTCTTTATATTTTTATAATTTAAAATTTTTATATAGTTATTTAATTATTATCTATAAAATATTGTAATGTGACGAGATAATTTTTTTTATTCATCTCTGTATCTAATTATTATTAATATATCATTAAGTATATAATTTATATATTAATAATGAAGTTAGAAATATTAAAAAAAAATTATATTGAAATAAAAATATTAAGTAAAAAAATAGGATTTTTGTAAAGTTGATTTTTATCTCAATGTGTTAGTCCTAAATGATAAAATACAGTTTGATTGCAGTGAAAGTCATATTTTGCTTCGATTTCATTTGCACAAGGAATGCTTTTTTTTAATGAACGGATTATTAATATATAAATTATATACTTAATGATATATTAATAATAATTAGATACAGAGAGGAATAGAAAACTTCACCTCGTCACTTTACAATATTTTATAGATAATAATTAAATAACTATATAAAAATTTAAAATTATAAAAATATAAAGACTTGGAGTCAAACCCCACTTAATATAATTTTATGGATGGTAATTTTTTTATTTTTAAGTAAAAAAGATGAAGAAAACACACTCAAATTATCATGAATGGCGAGTGTAGTACACTCTCTATCATCCCAACAAAAAAGGGGGTTTCACACCACATTTTTAAAACCACAAGGGGGTTTCAAGCAATTTTCAAATCATATGGGGGTTTGGCACCGATTTTTCACACAATTTACCCCATAAATAATCACTTGCTCCTTTCAAAGTATTAATGCACCATGCTTAGATTATGTTTCGTCTCACCGTGAGACCGTCTCATTGAAGTGTGCTTCATTTTATATTGTTAAGGTGTGATCGTCCCCCATAAAAATTTGTACTTCATTTTTTTAAATTTCTTCTAAAAAATCTATTTTTAGGGGTTATAAATTATCAAGAATTACTATGACTAAAGATGTACAAAAATATTAAATATAATTTCTTATTAGTTTTTATTATAATATTTATATTTATTTGGGGAAAGGGAGGGATTAAATAGATCGTAAACAATTGGAATGTTTATGTTTATAATAGCGTAAGAATACGATGATAGTAATTAATACAAATGATATTTTTTTTTCTTTTTCATAAAAGTGATATACAATTGATAATTAAGATACGCTAATATTTATAATTTGAGTTAATTGCATAAACATAAAATACTGGTACAAAAATTAAAACATAGGCAGATTTTATAAATTGGATGGAAATTTAAGTTGACACTTTTTTTAATCAAGTGTGGGTAGCTCAAGTGGTCAGAGCTCCACTACCTCTACCTGAGATCCCGAGATCTCGGATTCAAGACACGAAGAGAGAATATTTATTTTTTCTTGTAGTGGTCCCTCTTTTGTGGGGTTGCGGTGCGGTTGTTGTTTCAAATTGCAACTTCAGGTGATTCCCTCTTGCGGTTGCGGTTTCGAGTTGCAGCTTCAGGTGACCCCTCTTATGGTGGTTGAGGTTCCGATCTATAGCGAAATGAAATGATTTTTTTTTTTTTTGGGCCAAAGTAAATTGTTAGTAATTAGTACACCAAGCACCTAAATACTCCACGAAATCACTAATCCATCTTATAACTCCTATAACTCCAAATTCGTTCCCAATCGAACATGGGTCTCCCACTCAAATGAGAAGCCCAGTGGCTAGTCCACCCGATGGTAAAAGAAATTATTGTAATTGATTAAAAAAAAAAAAAAAAAAGTTGATACTTTTTCTAGACGAGGAAAATAGTCCATATTCTTTTTCCATCTATTTCAAATGGTGTTTCATCTTTTATGTTAATATTACTATCACAAACACGTTAATAATATGGAATATTGTATCTGGTAAAGTGATAAAAACATAATACAAGATGAAATCTAACTAATCTGCATACTACTTCTTTCATATGAAACCTCATTTTCGATCATTACAACAGAAGAGAGGCTAAATAAAAGAATCATACACAAAGCGAAAAAAACCATATATAAGATCATACAAAATGCAGATCATGTCAAATTGATTGTGATTAGCATTAATAAGTCGCAGAATCAACATAAATAAGGGATGGTGCCCCCCATACATGAACCACAATGGACTGTAAGAAAATCGCTTTCGACAGGCATGTATAAAAACCTAGCAGCCAAGCACAAGACGAGCAAATAAATTCCTGTTATTATCAGATACTTCAGATTGGCAACCAGCCATACCCCAGAATCAGAAACAATGTTTCATCAACAATTCAGAGAAGGGAGAGGTACATAAAAATTAGAACATGCAATGGTATCACCAAATTTTCCCTGAAGTTATTGGGAGCTCCAGATGTTCAAACTTCTTCCTATGCTTCTTAGCTAGACAAAAAGTATACAAAAACAAGACAAGGAAACGTGCAAGATCTTGTCTCACTTCATCCTCTCTCCCTAACCATTAAGATCTTCAGTAGAAGTATCCGAGCACTTGACCCCCGACATTTTGCCTAATAGCCTCCTCGTGATCCAAAACTCCATTTGGAGTTGTGACTACTACATACCCCCACTGCATGTGGCCAAAAATATCAGTATTCAGTAGTCAACAGCTGATTTACTTCTAACTCAAGAATCTTCAGGATTAAACTTACAATTACATGTCTAAGTGAATCAAAAAAGATAGGAAGCATTGACTAAGTAATGTGATGATAATTTTCACAATGTAATAGTATGCCCCCACATGTGTGCATGATAGCACACACAGACACACATGTATAATGGAGCCAGGCTCTAAATCTAAGATTAAACCAGTCCAACCTCACTACTTCGGAGGCATTTTTTGGACGTCACCACCAATAACAAGTATGGAAGCTTAATTAGGGGCATTCATTCAGTATTATCCGCAAAAATCAACCCAAAAGTTTGAGTTTTAAACCAAAGATTGACCATGTGTGATCCCTGGAACCGCATGTTGTCACTGCTCCTGTCGTTTCATGCTGTGGGTGATCCCGTTTCTTCCATTTCATAATTTCCGTTTCTATCCTTTAGATTTCAAAAATTGCATCTTGTTTTGGAATGCTTGTCGTAGTATCTAGGGTTTAATTCCTTGTCTTTTTAGGGTTTAATTTCCTGTACTTCAATTTCTTTTAAGGGTTTTGTGTTTTCAATGTTTTATTTGCAGTAGTGAACCCGATTTCATTTTATTTCGGTAATCCACATTACTGCTATAAAATTGAAATTGGGTTCACTACTGCAAATAAACATTGAAAACACAAATCCCTTAAAAGAAATGATGTGCAAGAAATTAAGCCCTAGCTACTACGACAAGCATTCCGAAACAAGATCACCAACAACAGCATACGGTTCCAGGATCATTTCGAGCTTAACTAGTCTCCTTTTTTCTTTATTACAGAAAGCTAAATGTGTGTGTGTTGGTGGGGGGACGCGTTACACATTTTTACTGTTACATTTCCCAATTACAAGGTTCAACCAAGTAAATCTGATCTCTTTAAACATGTTAAGTCTCATTGTTCAACACAGAAATCATAACTTCAAGAAGTGACATCAAAGGTTGAATGCAACTTCACTTGAAAGAAGACAGACTAATTACTAATCAATAAAATCATGAAGAAACCAATCATACCTGACGCGTTGGTAGATAGCGAGTTTTGTAATTCTCAATATACTGAGCCTTAATGTCTTGTCTATAAGTGAGAGCCCGACAATCCGTAACCCTCCCCTGCAGCTGCACAGTAATCTTCCCCACCCTATGCCGATCATGCAGTTGAAAGTCCTTAATGTAACCTGTCATTCACCATCATTCTACCCTTATTCACCATCATTCTACCCTTATTCACCATTCTCATCTCTTTAAACACCCAAACACAAACACAGAGAGTGAATCAAACGTCTTAAAACACACCAAACAAATGAGCAGAACTTTCAAATTATCGTCATGTTTCGAAATAGCAACCAATCGAAACCACTGTTGAAGAAGTATAAATCAAATCAACCGTTTTGCACAAATCCAATTTCTAGAAATGTGCATCAATCAAAAACTCAAATCATTTCATATAGCAAATTACCACAATTCCCCAAATTATACTCACCTATCGAATGTAATTCAATCAAAACCCTTGAAGAAATAAACCCAATTACTCGACATTTGCATCAATAATAAAATAAAAGCTTCACGCATAAAGTATTGTATAAGTACAAAAGCACAAAACTATGCATATATGCAAACATGTACCTCTGTATTTCATGATTTGCAGGAAAGAAGCAACGACATTGGAAATGGGCTTGAGTTCAGCCGAAGCGAAGCCTCTCTTTTCTGCATTGACGATTGTTCTCAATGCATCGTTCAGTATTCTTCTTCCCATTTCGCGCACCCTTTTTTTCCTGTTTCTTCTTCTTCTTCTTCTTCTGTATCGCTAAAACCCTTCAACGATGAAACGAGGAAGAAGGGGGCATCTGGGCCGAACTTTAATTAAAACTTGGGCCTATACTAAAAGAGCCCAATTCGTAGTTGGGCCCATTTGGGGCTTGAAATTGGGCTATCTATCGACTTTTTTTTGGGCTCAGGTTACTCACACCTACCTTTTTAATAAATACACCACTCATGTGATGAATACATTCCCCCTGATTTTTCTATACTTCTTGATACACTTCCCCTCGTTTTTTCACATGTAAATATTTGGAAAAAAATTCCGAAGTATGTACTTGAATTCGAAAAAATTTCTCGAACTTACTATAAAAATTCGAAAAATAATTCCGAACAATAGGATCAATATTTCACATGTAAACAGTCGAAAAAACTTTTCAAAGTTAATACAATAATTCGAAAATATTTTTCGAATAACATGAAAAATCTCAAAAAATATTTCCAACCAAAATGATTATTTTTTCACATGTAAAATTTCGGGAAAAATTACGAATTATGTACATGAATTCGAATTTGTTTTTTGAACTTGCTATAAAAATTCAAAAGATATTTTTGAACAGTAAGATCAATATTTCATATATAAATCGATAAAAACGGTAGTTTTGACATTTTATATGTCTAATTTTTTAAAAAGAATAGAACACTATCTTTATGGGTTTGCAAAAATCAAACACTATATTCTAAGTTTGGAAAATTTAAGCCAAATTTCATCAGATGTGGGTCAAATCTCACGTGAGGGCTCAAATCGAGCTTGGGTTACAGCGTGAGACTCGGCTGATATTTTTGCAAACCATCGGGAGATTAAACTTTCCCCCTGAAAGAGTTTATTACACTATTTGGCTATTATAGTTAAATATGAGATTTTGGGAGAATAAAATTAACATTTTTGACAATCTTAAGTTGCAATAACATGTTATTATTGTTGAAGATGGAACAGCTGATATTTTTAGGCTAGGATCAGAAGTATTGTTCAGTTTATTGTCTTGATAATTTATATATCTGAAGTAACTTATCAGATACACTACACATGCAGCATCACAGCATTATTACATAAATGGTACGAATTTAGCTAAAACTGAACTTGGAGGAATTATGCCTTGTTTCGATTTTTCCAATGAAATTCACCAATAAACTTGCAACAAATTGAGAGTCTAAATAAGACAACGGGTTACAGAACAAGAATGTGGAACCACTTTTGATTCCAATTATGGTTCTACAAGCACCAACTAAGATGCCTTAAAAATGTCAAAATTGATCATAATGAATACATGTAATTGAAAAACTAAATTAATTAGGAGAGAAATAACCTTACAAGGTATAATCTGCCTCAAGAAACAAGAAGAATGACACTGTACCACAAAGAACCATGAAAAAGATATTGTACAGTCATATATATACAGGTTAACTTATATCTCACAAAATTGACTCAGAATCCACACCCACCTCTCTCTTCACAGGCTTGCACGACCAGCTGTCAACAGCATCGACTTTTTCAAATTGGGGGCCAGAGCTGAAGTTCGTAGGTTTCACCGTGAAACCCTCAACCAACAATACTGAGAGGATGATTACAAGCAATGGATCACCTGATATTGTATCATCTCCAGTGAAAATATGTAAACAGTGACAAGCAACAATCGTGAAAAATCAGTCCTTTTTGGCATAATCTTTGATACTCTGTTTCAGATGCTACATAGAACATATATGTAAATCATGTTAAACTAAGAATGACCGAGAAAAACAAGTATCAAGTTTATAAAGACAGAGAGGTTAGCCACCTTTAATTCTTCATATAGCACAACAAATATTTTCTTCAATCGTTTATGTCTCTGCAAAAGGTCAGATGTTAGTCCAATAAAGTAAACTGCTTGTTTACAGGAAAAATTGAGTCCAAAAACACAATATTAGGTGATGATGAGAATTGGTACATAAAGCATGGAACTCAGTCTTCAGATCAATTTCTAAATTAAAAATTAACCACACAGATCAATGCAGGAAACTCCGATAAAAAATAAAAAATTAAGCTTACCTCCCCACATTGACGAAATGATGATCTCATCTCCTCCAAGATGTCGTGATATCTCTTCATATCCCTACCTTTGTAAGCCTCAAGATCCTTACCAAGTTTATTAAACTCATCCCTAATATATCAGGGATGTGCATGTCAGACAACTTAGTAAGACCAACAAACCGTGAATTAGACCTAATATGGCTCAAAATACCTGTAAGACTCCAAGATTTTGTTCAAAGATGAATAGCTTTCATACTTCTCTTGATATTCCTTCACATACTCTCTGTACCTGAAAACGATACATAAATTGAGCCATAAATGTAAGGGTTTTTCAAGATACAATAAGTTGATGGTATGGAAAACCTTCATGTATTAGAGAGGGGAGGGGGGAGGGGAGGGGGAGAGGATACTTACTGAGATATATCATTTATTTGACCTTTCAGCTCAGGCTCATCCTTCTCATACTTGGTGTAGGAAGAAATGTTATCATTTGAAGAAGATACTTTCTTGTTTTGACCGCCATCATTGCCCCCAGTAAAAGCGTCTGTTTGTCTATCATTTGAGACACCTATCATTTTGGGTTTCTGTTTCTTGATTTCGTTTGCACCACGGGAGCCAACTGAAAATCCATGTATAGGATCATGTTGCTGCTCCGTTGAGTTAACAGGCATTTTCCTGGAAGTATCTCCATAAATATCCAAGCCTGGCCCCCGGTCTGTCCCAGCTTCAGCAAATCTACTTTTACCAATCATTTCCGGAACTGCATTTTGCTGGGAGCCAGCATCAATATGATCTCCCCGGGACTGATGATGCAGGTCAATTGGTCGAGTGCTTCTATGGTGAGGTCTTACACGATCATCAACATTATTCTCTTGTGTCTTCTTATATATTCCATCTGGAGTGCTGGAACCAATTGCTTGTGAATTTGGTGGGGACATTTTTCCGGAATCCGCAGTGATCTTATTAGATGTTTTTCCTCTACTCAAATCTGAGTTCCAATAATCAGAATCAGTTGGTTTGGGTTCCAAATTTTTGAAAGAACTTTTCCTCTCAAATTGCTTCTTAGGCCCAGGGGTTTCCTCATGGGAGGGCTCTCGTAATTCACCCATCTCCAAGTCTGAATACTCTCTTCGAAGTGCACCACTCCGGCCATTCATCAGTGGTGGTCTATCAGATGTAGTAGTATTGTTATCCTTGGGAGAATACCCCCTGTGTGAGTTAGAATTATGGCCAGCCTCCTTCACCTTCCCAATCATTTCAGATTTTCTGTTATGGGATTCTATCCCTGGTCCAACTCCAGTAGAAGATTTCAGTGGCCATCTTTCATTAACCAAACCAGCTTCACTTTGTGCCTCTACATTGAAATCTTTCTGTATCTGAGGACCCTCGATGGTTTGAAGGTTTCTTTCGGAGTGCTTCACACCACGATCTATGCTTTTATGTTTCCCAGGTCTTTCTTCACCACTCCATATATGTGATTCGGGCAATCTTTGACCTGGCTGCTGAAAATCTGAGACAGGCCTAGTTGGAATTACTCGGTCAGAACCTGTTTGCAAATCAAGATCATTTGTATAATCCCTAGTGCTTCTGTTTTCCATTAAGTCAACATGTCCTATATCTGGGTCTTCTAGAGGCCTATCAGGGGGGCTGTCACCAAATAAAGACTTCATTCCATCATAAACATGTTGCGGTTTCAAGCTTTTGCTCTTTGACCTTTTTTTGTTGTGTGACTTCTCATCTGCGTGTTTATCATCTGAGCGTCTTTTAGATTTGCCTTTCGATGGTCTTTCAATAGTACCAGACTGGCCATGCTTATAGACATCGTTGACCAGACTGTCTGGTCCACCGTCGTATGCTTTACTCTCAAAAATTTGTGTGTCTTGTTCATAGTGATCACCAGAAGAAGGTTTCATCAAGTCAATGAGTTCTTGACTTTCGTTATTAGCAGATAAATAATTATCTACAGGCCTTTCAGCAACATGCCCATCTTCAGGAGAGTCTTTCTCAATCTCAATCACATCTGAAGCATGATTATCTTCATAATTCCCTATATCAATGGTTTCATTATCTAGATGACTCCATGGAACAGGTTTTCTGGGTGAGATGGGATCAGAATCTGGCAATTTATGCTTGGGTTCTTTATCATCATCACTTGTCATAATATCTACCTCTTCATCAGATGCCTGCTTGCTGCTGGAAGATGCATCGGTGTCGCTGTCGCTACTACTCCCACTATGACTTCCCACTGGGCTTCGACTTTTACTTTTGCTATGACTTCCACTGTCACTGTCACTGCTATCACTGTCACTGTCACTTCCGCTATCACTAGAGCTACCGGCCATACCTTCGCTATTGTTAGAAACATTTTTGTCACCAAAACTTTGTAACGTATCACTTTTTTCAAGGATTTCTGTTGTATGTACAGGGGTAGGATTCAGTTCAGCTTCGTCGTTCGGAGCTGTTGGCATGGAAATGCTAGGATCTTGAGCAGAAAATTGGTCAAACTTCTGATGTGCAGGGGATTGGTCACGAGTGATCTCTGGTGAACTGAAAATAAATATGGTATTTAGAGCCCAATAGGAAACACACACACACACTGGGGAAAATACACACTCAAAAAGATGTGGTGACAGACGCAGAAACTTCCAAACTTTAGAAGCATTACGTCATCTTAGTGGAACAAGATTGACGTAATTTCACTTCTTCATATCACAATTCACAAGTTGTCACAAAAAATACTTTATTGGCCTTTTGTAAAGCAAAATTCTCTTTTGTATGTCCGGATTGGTTTGTTCTAATATACCGACTTTAAGAGCATAACATCCCATAATTCAACTAATGTGAAAGATCAGATAAAATGATACAGAATAAAATCAATGTATACTCCAGCAAAAGCAAGCTGTTGGATCAATACCAAGAGCATTAACTTTTGTACTTTATGTTGATGCAATGGATTCCAAGAGCATTAACTCTCAGATTATTTTTTATACCCCTTCCACAAAATTCCTACTATGCCAGTTCAGAAACATTTAAAATTGATTGGGGGGAACCCCAGCTACCACAGTGTTAACTATCAAATAATAGTACCAGCTTAAATTCAACACAAAAACAAGGACGTAGCACATTGACAATATAGACATAGAAAGAAGGAAACATTGCTGCAAACAATTACTTGTATGATTTGTGGTTTTCTTAAATACCTTAAAATACAACAAAATAAAACAGATAAAATTGCACCACATGAGTAGCTTTTCACAATAAGGTAGCATAAGAAATATAGCAATGTGTCAGCAATCAGAAATTGTTTCAATTAGTTTAGGGGAAAGCAAGTTGTCATATTGGCAAACTTAAGACAAATAAAATGATCTCTTTTCACACCATTTGCCTTTCGTCTTGAAAGATCTTAATACACTTAATATAGACAGAACCATTTGGATACTACAGTGACACAATGTTATTTTTTTTTTGGCTGGGTGGGTGGGGGGGTTGGTGGTGGGGTGAACGCACAATGAAAAAACAGATGAAGACGACAGACCTTCCACTTTGAGACAGCTTCTTGAAGCCTTCCATCTCCACCGGTTTCAAGAAATATCTCCCAGGAGTTTTTAAAATTGCAATCTGATAATAACAATTAGATAAGCATAAGCTAGTAATGACTATTGCTAACAATCTTTATCAAGTACATACTTGGTTCAAAATGGGCTGAATTTTCCGGGCAGAGTTGGGCATGGCATCTTCAATAGCTTTCTCCATGGCCTAAAAGGAAAAAGACGAGTAAAAGTTGATGTTAAGCAAAAGCGTGGAAGACATCTATAAAAATGCAAATTTAATCATAGAGTTTCTCTTTCAGAATGCAATCTTCTCCTATCTGTGGCTTCTCATCCTTATAAATACTCATCTCTTTCAATTACAAAGGGGAAGAGGTAAAAAAGAAGCAACACGATACTGAAGACTTAAATCACCTGTTTACCTTAAGGCTCATTCCATTAGACTGACTCTCTTTAAGCAGAGAAATCATCAAACTTCTCAAATCAGCCGGTTTTGCCTCCATTGTCCGGGTGTGCTTAGATTTGTCGCTGATAATACTGCTCGGCATTCTGTTGATCATATCTTTATCAGAGATCGAAGCTTTACTCATATTTTGAGTTTCTGCAACATCTGGTACACCAACTGGGGATATTGGAGCAACATGTTGGTCTGGTTGGAAAGACAAAGGTGAGCCAGCGGATAGCCTGCCCTTTGAAATATTAGATGCAGGCAAAACAGATTTATAGACATTCTTCGAAGGTCCACCTGCAGTTACAGCCACTTTTTTATAAATGAAACTGTAATGAGAAAGCAGCTTACTAATTATTTAATACATTCGAGAAAACAGATTGGAAAGGATTCATCAAACTTTTATTGTCCAATTTACCTGAAGTTTGTTCAGATTTTGTCTTTTTGAACGGAGGTTCTTTCCGCTGCTTGAAATTTCTCTGATTAGCTGAAAACAGAATTAAACAAACTTTTTAGCTTGTAAAGTTGGTAAAAACAGGTTATGCAAGTGTCCACAATATGATTAAGATGACATCAACCGATAGAAGAATGCTCTTCCATCATACTCCATCCTTCCCATCTTATGGCTTTGTTTTATCCCAGTACGTATAGAGAGAAAACAAAACCTTAGTTGCCTTCACAGTTAGTGGTGTCACATCATTACTTTTCAGTACAGGGAAAAATATTCCAAATTAGAAAATTAAGCCTCATTTTGGGGTGTTATCAACAGCGTGTGTACTCATAAATATTAAATATTAAATATTCAACGCTGAAAGTATCTCATGCCAAAATCTTAGCAAATGCAGATTCAAATTAACTGCCAAAGAGAAGTCTAACATAAAATTAAGGGTGTAGCATTAAAAAATTATGCAGTGGTTCAAGGTCTGGAAAAATTTATCTGGAGTTCTTTTTTTTTTCTTTGGGGCACAAAAAAAACCCTTGCTACCATCCTTCAGTGAAAAATATTTTTTCCCCAACTCTGCGTGAACTACATCTTAAGCACTCGTCTTTTTTTGGGTCCTATGGAGCTCATGTGCATTTTTTTGGATCTTTCGTGGTGCTCACGAGTTGTAACACATACCTTTCTTATTTATAATATGAAGGCGTACTTAGATTTGTCATATGTTATCCTATATTTAATGTTACCTTGATGCGAGGGAGCAGACCCCAAAACGTAAATGTGATGTAGGACAGAATTATCGGAGTTATGGCCTATAAACTTAACTATCCTAATGGATAGTAACACATACATCTCTTTGTGAAGGCAGCAAAACACACACTTAAAAATTGTCAAAATCCTCAAACCACTGAGATAGTTTTTTTATACTTCTCCCTAAAATAAAGAAACCACTTACACTCAGAAGCAGCAAATGCCTTCATTTGATTCTTCATAGCTGGGTTCTGATGGTCTAAAACAATGGATCTGTTATCAGTAAAAACAAAAGGATTAAAACATGAAACTGGTAGGCGTAAAATGGAAATGTTAACTCAAACAGTGCTCAGTTTATACAATTCTGATTTTCATCACTTAACAACCACCTCCAAGTAAACAAATGAACTCATCCAATTGCTACAGTTGACAAAATATGAATAAAAAAGTACATATCAGTTAACACTACTTAAGTGAAAATAGATGGAAAACAGAAAAGAACAATAAATACCAGCACGTTAGGAAGATTTTTACTGGTATTTCTCATTAGATATTTTTCCATCATATCATGAAACTACAGTGATATCATAGCCTTTGCAAAACTTTCCAGCCATGTCAAACAAAACCTAAGATAGAGTATTAAGTAAAATTTAGAATTTAACTGAAGCATTTGAGGGGTGAAATCGAAAATTGTGAATGGATTATTGGAATTGAGCATAGTTCTGAGGAGATATCAGAAGTGGCACTCTTAGCAAATATGTGCATGTGATTCCAAAGATCACCGTCATCACATAACCATCAAATCAACCAACCAACGTGTGATATTTTGAGACAGAAAACTTAGTGCAACCTCAAACAAAGCAAGATGTCAAACAAATAACTCATGCCAAGAATCATTTCAAATGAAAAAGTCAGTATAGGCAACTGCACTAATTTCTGTAGCATAAACACTTCTATGAAAGAAAACATACTTTCTAGATTTATGCTTGCGTTCAGCTTCTTCTGACAGCATTTTGACATGATTTTTAGTCGACTCATCCAACTCTCGCTCTACATTAAGTTTACGCCAAGTGCCTCCTGATTCAACAAGCAATCCATTTCCATCCTCACCACTTTGGCGTTCTTCATATATGTCACACAAGTCCCCTGGTTCCCTTGACCATGTAAATTTAAAGCTTTTGTTTCCTACATGAATAACCTGTAAAATAATAAATTGCCTGATTGGCTCTAATTTAATCTGAAAGCTCGACAAAACAACATAACAGAGCCCATACCCAATAACCCTACATCTTTATGGTAAGCAATATTAGTAAAGATTAAAGAAATTACGTTTTATAAAAAAAAAATGAGCCAGATGATACGAAACTATATCCAGCAAACCAAGTTTCTTAAGATGACTAGAAAACACAGTTTTCAAGATACTATGATGTTGATTATTAGTAGACGAAACACAAAAGATGTGATCCAATTTTTTCTTTTTTTTTGTCAAATCACTAAGAAAGTGATTGAAAGGAGAATAACTAATCATTTAACTAAGAAAAAAGAAGGAAAAAATCTCGTGTTAAGAAAAAGTAATAACAAGGATTATAATGCTGGTGAACAAATTACACAACAGTTTATTATGGTCATCAGCAGGATTATCTAGGGCAGGATGAAACACAGAACATGCATTCAATTGTTTTATTTCTTTCGGGCGAAAGCCAAAAAAATAGGGTTTTCAAGAGCTGAAATAAGAAGGAAAATGAGGAGTGAGGCGATAAATTCCTGACATAATAGTTAGCTGGATAATAGGGTTCAGCCAAAAATCCAAAAAAGGTGGCAAGTATCACGCATATTCCAATAAAATCCATCTTTAAATGCTTTAAACTTGTACAATGATACAACCAAACGATACCCTATCATTTCACAGGTTCCACAAATTTCCACTATGACTACAGTAGATGCCTTATATGTTTCCAGATAACTGATCACAGCTTACATCATGGGTTCTGACTTTGATGTGTCTTCCTCCAAATTGTTTACCTTGGGTATTGGGTACATTAAGTATCACTTGGAAAACTCAGAGATTGCTCTGAGTGGGATTCTTCCCTCATTAGAGCCATAATTTCTACTAAGCCAAATTATCACCTTTCTTCTTTAATCACCAATCCATTGTATTTATCTATCCAGTTTTGCCCCTAAAATCACACTGCGCATCTAGGGTTGTGGAGTTTCGGAACTATATACCTGAACAATTTCTACTAAAACAGATGACAAAAGCCCAAAAAATCTTAGAATCATAAGTCAGCGTTAAAAGAACTAACATATAGAACAATTCATAGCAGCACTTAAAAAACAAACTATCTAAAATCCAGTCTAAACTTAAACTTTCCACTTAAACCCTAATTTCATGCCTCAAGCTAGAAAGAAACTTGCGAAAAGCAAAACTCCAATTGATAACAACAGAAATCAATCACAAAAAAATTCAATTTTCAACCCAACTAATTCTAAATTTTAAGCCAAACCTATTTCAACATTATCAAAAAAAACAACCACAACGGGAATTCGAAGATTCAATCAAAAAATCACGGATTAAATCTACACTCACATTTCCATTAGGATTATTAGCATTAGCATCGAACTTGATACGCGCCGTGCCACCCTGCGCCTCCACGCGTTTGATCTCCTCCACAAGGTCCGGCGCCAATTTGATTGCCATCCCGAAATTCAAAGGATTCTCCCTCACCAGGCTAAAATTCTCCTCCACCTGCCTCGACGAGGTCGACGGCGACGAAATTGCGCCGCCACGCCCTCGAGGACCACCGCCCATGGAGAGACGACCAGCGGGGGCAGCGCGGTTGATTGGCGGCGTGTGAATATTCCTTTTACCGGCAGTTCCGCCGCCGCCGCCGCGGCCCATCTTCCCGTACATTCAATTCGGGTTGGGGCCCGGATTTTCCTGGTATTTTTGTTGATTTGCGGAGATTGAAAACGGATTTGAAAGAGTGAAATATATTACCAGTGTCTCCAGAAGACAAGAGGACTCGGGGAAGAGCAAGCCAACAACAATAGTTGAATTTGGGTTTTTCATCAGTTTTCTAATTATTATCCCCCATTTATCTTTTTTTCTCCTTAATAAAAATTATTATTATTAATTAGTATTTTTAACTCAAATAACCACGTAAAAACGTTATTCTCTTGGGTAGAACTATGTTCAACTTAAAACATTAGCACGATTTGTACTTTTTTTTATTATTTAATTAATTAATTTTGATGTTTTCCTTGTGACAGTCTCAATACAGCAACATTTCTATATAGATCACGTACAAATATAATCCTTTCTTTTTTACAATTAAAAAAAATCGCATATTTCACTTTTACTGTTTAAAGTTGATTATAAAATAATCTATCTTAAATACATGTCAAGTTTAAAATAAGTCAAGCTACCCTTTAAAGTAACCAGGTGGCTTAGCCCACATAGCCACTGGGCTCCTCAATTGAGTTGGAGACCCAGGTTCGATTCCCTTTGGGAACGAATTGGAGTTTGGGAGTTATAAGGTGGTTTGGTGAATTTGTGGAGTGTTTGGGTGTTTGGTGCACTAACTACTAACATCTAACAACTAACTTTGTCCGATAAAAAAAAAACTACCCTTTAAAGTTTTATGTATAAGTAAATGGACAAAAACTTGAACTTTGGTCAAATCTGATCCTTACATACAAAATGGGTCAGATAAAAGTATCTAAGCCCATTTTAGCCCATTTTTCTTTCGCATACATTTTCCTTCTGCTCTCTCCCTCCCCACCGCTCCGTAAAACTACTCTGCGACACGTCGGCGATGGCGGTTTTGCGACGCGACGGCGGCAACACTACGATGGAGCCCGACGCTGGAGGCTCTTCGAGGTGAATTTCAGATCCATGACTTGTTGCATCAACTTCTCCGTGTTACTCATGGCGATTTGAGAGAGATAATTTAAAATTCTGTGAGAGAGAAAATAAATTTTCGTTGAGTTTTTTTAATTTTGGGGAGGGCTATGGGATGATAATATTTATTTAAATAACAATGATAGTGTTTTTGAATAACAGTGAGAGTTTTTCTAAATAACAGTGATAATTTTATAGCATAACAGTGAGAGTTTTTTAGAATAACTGTGATAGTTTTATATCATTACAGTGAAATTTTAATAGTGATAGTTTTATAGCGTAACATTGAGAGTTTATAGAATAACAGTGATAGTTTTATAGCAAAACAATGATAGTTTTATAGAAACAGTGATATTTTTATAGCATAAGAGTGATAGTTTTATAGAATAACAGTGATAATTTTATAGGAGTGTTACTCAAGTAAATGTCCGTCTAATTGCGTTAAACTCACGTAACTATCACTCATTCCGCACTTAAATCATTAAAGATCAAATTTTTTAATTTTAACACATGAATTAATAAACATATTTTTCAGTCAATTTTTTCTTGAATTTTGACATGTAAATCTCGAGTAACTGGCCAATACGCTAAAATATTGATGAACCCCATCAGTAAATTGGGTCTTATAGGGAGTCCATATATTCTTAGAACATGTTTGCAAACTCTAGTGAAAAAGTATAGATGCAAGTTCCGTGAACTCTTTTAATTTAAGTATACATGCATGAGAAATAATGCACTTTTAATTTAAGTATACAGAAGTCAACACCATAAATTTTGGGGAGGGTTCTGACAATAATGCCCTTAATAATATGAAAAAACGTAAAAGGATGCTGAAAGGACCTTTGCTATTACAGAACCGGGAAGTTGAGCCTGGGGAAATAAACGAGGATGAGGTTGAAGAGATGGAAGAGGGAGACGAAGCAACAAAGCATTTTTTAACGGCGGCCCCCGGCACGGAGGTCTGCCGGGAGTTATGATTTGCCTAAGTTGGAATTGCAGAGGGCTGGGTCACCCTGCTGCAATTCAATTTTTACGTGAACTTGTTAGAGTTCATCGACCTAATGTATTTTTCCTTTCCGAGACGCTGTCTCTTTCTAATAAAATCGAAGAAGTACGTGTGTGTTTGGGTTACGATTGTGCCTTACCGGTGAACTGTAGAGGCCATTGTGGCGGTTTATGTTTATTTTGGAATAATCCTGCTCTGTGAACTATTCTTAACTACTCGAACAACCATGTGGATGTTGTCATCACGGATGATGGTGGGAATTGGCGTTTTACAGGTTTCTATGGGCACCCAAAAAGGTCAAGACGTCGAGAATCGTGGGGTTTACTAAGGACACTTGCTAATATTAACCAGCTACCATGGGTCATTATGGGAGATTTTAATAATTTGATTGCTTCGGATGAAAAGAAGGGAGGAGCACGATACCCGAATTGGCTCATTCAAGGATTTCGGGATGCCGTTAGCGACTGCAACATATCAGATTTAGTCATGACAGGGTACCCTTTTACCTGGTCTCGAGGGCGCACAGAGCAGAATTTGGTTGAAGAAAGGCTAGACAGGGCCATGGATAAACCGAGCTGGCACCAACGGTTTCCAAATGCAACACTCAAAAACTTGGTGGCACCAATTTCAGACCATACCCCCATTGTCTTGAATACTAATCCCAGGGTGACAGTCCCCCATCGCCGGACATTTCGATTCGAAAACAAGTGGCTTGAAGAAGCGGATGTGGGTAGGGTGATTGCTAATAGTTGGAGTGGTTTTCGCGATTTAGATTTGTTGCGAAGGCTGAAGGCTACCGGGGAAGTTTTGGGAGACTGGGGCACTCATCTTGCAACGGTATGGGCAAAAAACAAGAAGGATTTGGAAGGGATGATAACCCATCTATAACAGTCAACTGAGCCGGCCTCACTTGAGAGGCTGACACAGGCTAAGAAAGATCTTGCTAACCTCTTAATTAGGGAAGATAAACATTGGAAACAACGTGCAAAAATTCAATGGCTAAAAGGCGGAGATCTCAATATGAAGTTTTTTCATCAGACTGCATCAGCCCGAAAAAAGAGGAAGAAAATTGGAGGATTATTTGATGAGAACGACATCTGGGTTGAGAGCCAAAGTGAGATGGAGAATGTAGCCTATTCGTATTTTCAGAACCTGTTCACAACAGCGGACAACATAAATGATATTGAAGCAGTATTGGATACGATGCGGTTAATGTTGGAAGCGGATTTTGATGATAATGAGTTTAAGACGGCCGTGTACCAAATGCACAAAGATAAGTCTCCTGATGGTTTTAATCCGGCGTTCTACAGAAAATTATGGGGGGTGGTTGGAAAAGACATAATTACGGCTTGCAAGCAGAGGCTAGAAGAAGGCTCGTTCACTAGAGACCTAAACAACACAAATGTGGTTCTTCAACCTAAGTGCGATAACCCAAAGTCAATGAAGGATCTGTTGGGGTTTTACTGAAAAGTATGCTTTTACTTTGTATAACCAAACTGAAGTTTCTTATTTATTTACTGAAATAAATTATTTAATCACTGTTGCATTAAATATGAATGAATGTTATATATGTTTATTGCAAACCCGTTCAATAAGACAGTACGTATTATGTTGTAGTTAATTTGGTGATACCCGATCACTGAAGATCAAATTAACAGCCCTCGTACCCAGATGGAAATGAACGAACCATCATGAACGGTTGAAGTGTGAGACCCAGATTGGCCTGTCTTGACCAAGGGATCACACTAGCGCATTTAGATGCGCTGAATGAGGACCTACAGGAGGACAAATACTTCGGTACTGAATATACAAGAATTAGACCTCGGTGGTGCGTTGTTTCTTAATCTCCGTCCCTTAAATAGAATTGTGTGAAATTAATAACTATTGCTTTGACTTATGATGGGAAGAGAGTCAATGCGATTCGATACCTTATATCTTGGGTAATATTATTAATTACATGATGATTGCTGACATTTAATACGGAGAATCGCGTGCAAGTACGTCTTGCTTGATTTGTCCCCTTGGTGGGCTCATATCCTTTATCATGCCAAATCTTGCAAGTGGAAATTTATTTCCGGCATGGATAATAATGTTGAGCTATCTTTACTCCAATGATAAAGATATTAATTAATATAAAGCTTGTTCAGTGGCTTAATTAATTAATGGACTAAGATAATCTTAAACACGGGAAATAATGACCGGGAGCCATGTTATATGTGAAATCGTAATATGGGTTAAGATGAATAGTTCAATATTAATTTTATAGTGGAGTAAATTAATATTAATGGACTTGAATAATATTTGGCCCAAAATATTATAGTTTCATAGTCCATTGAAGGTCCAATCTTAATTCTCCTAAAGTCCCCCCAAATAGCCCAAAATAAAGTCCAATTAATGAGAGAGAGAATAAAATATTCTTACTATATTTTCATGATGTATTTTTCGAAAACTTTGTCTATTAAATGAAGAAAATATTGTCTTGATTTTCTTGTAGATATTTTATGGAAAGAGATAATTATTGTAGGAATACATAATTATCTCATAAATTCAAGAAGTCAAGTCTTGACTCCTATAATAGTGTAATTTTCGAAAATAGTGGGTAGAGGAGGGGAAGAGATTTTTATGGAAAATTTAATTAAGGAGAAAAGAATATAGAAGATATATTCAAGATTTCTTGGGGACCAAGAAAAGATTTTTTTCCTTATTTTCTTGACCTAAAATTTCGAATCCCTCCTCCTTATTTATAGGGGATGAGCTCTTTAATTCCCAAGTGCAATTCCATGTGTTGAAAATATTAGAAATCCACAAAGGTGGTAGCAAAATATTTAATTTCTCTCCCATTAAAATCGTTCGTTGAAATCTTCCCACCAGATAGCGTTCGTGGACTTTGGGATATATTTGGGAAGACTCTTGGGTTGATTTATCCGTTTGATTCTTCAAGAGGTTAGTAATTTCGTA
Source organism: Stenogyne calaminthoides (assembly GCA_037126765.1). Classification (NCBI taxonomy): domain Eukaryota; kingdom Viridiplantae; phylum Streptophyta; class Magnoliopsida; order Lamiales; family Lamiaceae; genus Stenogyne; species Stenogyne calaminthoides. The sequence goes on along the minus strand of JBBCBC010000015.1, from coordinate 30,660,683 downwards.
ACTCCTAGTTCTGCATGTTTAGGATTTACGTGAATTATGTGTACGCATGTTGTTTATTATTATGTTGAATTGATTTAGGATTAATTCATGTTAGTAATTAACTGTTTAATTTAAATATGTATTTAAATAATCACCTCGAATAGATCCGGGCACCCCATTTTTTCCAACAGGATCTCCGACCTATCTCACTTTGTAATGTTGTATATAAAATTCTCTCCAAAGTTCTTTGTAATCGTCTCAAGCAGGTCCTTCCACAATTGATCAATGAATCTCAGCCAGCCTTCATCTCAGGAAGGTTACTTCAAGATAACATGCTCATTGCTTTCGAAACTTTACATGACATGAAGAATAAGCGCAGAGGGAAAGTGGGTAATGTGGCGCTAAAAATCGATATCTCTAAAGCATGTGATAGGGTAGATTGGAGGTTCTTGGAGGGCATGTTAAGGAAAATGGGGTTTGGCGAGAAATGGCTATCTTGGATGCAACTTTGTATGTGTACGGTATCATATTCCTTCATGGTCAACGATGCTTTGGTGGGCCCAGTTATCCCGAGTCGCGTGGGATTCGTCAGGGTGACCCTTTGTCACCGTATTTATTTATACTATGTGCCGAGGGGATGTCAAGTCTACTCAAAGCTTCGAATAGAAGAGGGGATATTCATGGAAGTCGGGTATGTCGTAGAGCTCCTTCTGTTTCACATCTGCTTTTTGCAGATGATAGTCTATTGTTTTGCAACTCTACAGTTCAGGAATGCCAAGCTCTGAAGTCGACATTGGATCTTTATGAACGTGCTTCGGGGCAAGCAATTAACTATGGGAAATCAGGGATATTCTTTAGCTCTAATGTGGACCAAAATACAAGGCAAAGGCTAAAAGAAATTATGGGTGTGTCGGCGAGTCTAAACACGGGAAGGTACCTGGGGTTACCTTCGCTAATCGGTAGAGGGAAAAAAGAGATCTTCCAATTTATCAAGGATCGTGTATGGTCTAAACTACAAGCCTGGAGGAATAAGAAGATTTCTAAGGCAGGGAAATAAATTTTGATCAAGGCCGCAACCCAAAGTATACCAGCATTCTGCATGAGTACTTTTGAGCTTCCTTCGTCTTTGTTAGACGAATTACATAGAATGTTGAATTCTTTTTAGTGGGGACATGGTACAAATCCAAAAAAAGGAGTCAAATGGGAGTCCTGGGAGCATTTATGCCGCCCAAAGGAAGAAGGTGGAATGGGTTTTCGAAATTTCCATTTGTTTAACGCTGCAATATTAGGCAAGTTGGGCTGGAGATTAATAATGCAACCTCACTCCTTAATTGGCCGGATTTTGAAGGCAAGATACTTCCCTCACTCGGATTATCTACATGATAATCTTGGCCACAATCCTAGTTATACGTAGCGTGGCATCCATGCCGTGCAAGGGCTAGTTAGAAAAGGGGTTAGATGGAAAGTTGGCGATGGATCTAGTGTTTTATTTTTGCAAGATGCATGGCTCGACGATGATGCTTCGTTCACCATCAATGCACCCGCTGTGGCGTCTTTTGAGGATATGACAGTAAAGGACTTTTTTATCCCGGGAACCCGGGAGTGGGATGTGGAGGTTCTTAGTGAGGTGTTCCAAGAGGTTGAGTATAAAAGGATATTGAAAACTACACCTAGTCCTGAGGGCTCGTCAGATATGAAGATTTGGCATTTTGAAAGAAATGGCATGTATTCGGTCAAGTCGGCATATCGCCTAGCGGAAAGGTTGTTTCGAGACATTACGACAATACATGATGATGTTTGGAAGGTACTATGGAAAATTAAAGTCCCACCTCAAGTAAAGTCTTTTTTCTGGAGACTTTGTCGAGGATTTATGGCTGTGAAGGACAAGATCAACCGTTGGTACCGGGTTCGGGAGTCACGTGCCCGGTGTGCGGTGGAGCAGGATCAACAGAGTCAATATATCATCTCTTTATAGATTGCAATTTCGCGAGGAGTTGTTGGGTGAAAGCGGGGTTGTGGAATATGCTAGATGATTTATGCTATCAGGTGGATGGAGCACAAGATTTTTTCCATATGGTTCTGAGAACATTCAATAGGGATGATGGCGTGAAAATCATGGCGATAACTTGGGCCATTTGGAGGAATCAGAACTTGATGGTTTGGGATGGGAAGTGGATGTTGTCGCGAGTCGTTTTGGTTGATGAATATTATGTGGTTAATCTTGATTACAACTCGCAAACAAAACATATACGTGTAAAATAAACAGTAAATAAGATGAATTTGTTGACCCAGTTCGTCAAGAAATGACTACTCTGGGGGCATACCAAGCCAGTATATAGTATTACGAGCTTTACACGTACAGTTCTTGATACATCTTATGAAGATGAATCGATGCAGATTAGCAAATGAGTTCTAGGGTTTCTCGTATATGTGAATAAACACTCTAATTTTTCGGTTCCTCACCTCTCCAGGGATTTTTGTAGGTTACTTTTCTGGGATTATTTTCTGAACCCTTCTCTTCTTCTTTTTTCTTCCTTTTATAGCACTTCGGCAAGCATGAGCTGGATTGGTATAACATGTGCTGGATTGGTATAGCATGTGCTGGAAGCTTTGGATCATGCAAGAACTCCGGTGGTGTTGCCACGTTTCTGACTTCATCTTCTAGATCGATCTTTGTACTAGCCGTTTCGCCTGCAGGGACGCTCTTTGATCGTCCAAATTAATATTTTGTTCGGTTGGACTTTTTGTTCGCCCCTTTAATCATGTCGGTTTATTGTCAATTTTATATTGAAAAATTGTCCTCCTCGAGCACACTGATTCCTCAGGATATTTGGGTCTTGGGATATTTGATCGTCGAGCACTCGACCCCTTTAGGATGTCCGAGTTCTTCAAGAGATCTGAGTTCGAACATATCTTGACTGGCTCTTTTAACTCCTTCTTTCCGATCGAGTAGCGGATCGTTTGTTCGGTGAGGTGGCCGAAACAATTACGATCGGTTAGCGAGCAATGAACAAAAAGTAACTCATCCACCGGGCATGATTATTATATTCGAATATTACACGTGTCGCTTCTTTGATGATCGATTAATCTCGATTTATTACATCGAACACAACAATACCCCCGTAGGGTCGCTTTGTATTCTACATGGGGCCTACCATTAAAAGTCTGATTGGGCCATGTTTGACATCGCTCAATTCATGTACCGATCTTTGAATTTGTACCCGATGTCCATATAAACCATATTTCTCCGCCTTTAAATTTTTTCTCTTTTCTCCTCTCTCTTTTTATTGTCTTCCGCGTTCGAAAGTTTCCGTGAAGGCTTCATTGTTCGGCGAAGATATTCATTCGTAACCGCATTGCGATTCTTCTTCTTTTTTGTAATTATGGCCTCTTGCTCAATTCCTCTGCTCAATCCGACCATCATAGTTCCCTTCGCCTTCCCCTATTAGTAGAATCCCCGCATAATGTAAGTACATCGGAGGCAAATGCCTCGAATTCGAGGATTCCGTTGGCAATTCTGTAAACCATTTACCGTTTCTTTCTTCGACTCGATAAAGCCCAAACGAGAGTCGGATAGGGGATTTGACCCGTAATGATTCGGCTTGACGACGATTACGATTATGATTCTTCGCCCCAAATTCAAACTAGGTCTAGGGCTATTGATAATGTTGATGTGCATGAGAAATGATCTTTTTTTGAGGGGGAATTTTGGCAATCAAAATTTAAATTTAATCGAACATAGGTGTAGATGGTGGGCAAAAACTCGAACTTGGTATACTGTTGGTGTCCTCACAATCCAACATATAAGCGAGTACAATGCTCGTTATAATTTTGGTTTGCCCGAACAACCTCATAGGACTAGTGTGAAACGAGTACCAATGAGCAAAGTAATGAGCATAATTGATGTAGATATGCTCGCTCAACCGCATAGAATTTATGAAACCCCAAGGATGTCTTTTTTTTCCACCGGTCCACGATGAGCGGGTGACCAATCCCCGAGGGTTGTGTCGCAGTTGAATTTGGACACCATGGAGGTCGGCCTTCGATTTCCTCTCCATCCGGCAATCACCCGCTTGCTCGTGGGAGTGGAATATCACCATTACTGCAGCCTTTAAACCGAAACGGATGGCATATGGTTATGAGTTTTTTGACTCTGTTCGGCAAAATGAAGCCGGTATTATCCTTGGCAAAATTGAACTTGCTCGGTTAGTGCACTTGACTCGTCCGAAAGCGAACACGGATGGTTGTTTATGCAAGCTAACGCCAAGTGCAAAATTATCGAGGATGTCTTAAACAAAATCGATGTTGGAAAGAGAAGTTCTGGTTCGTAGGGGGCAATTGGAAAAGCCCGGCCTCTGGAAGCGAGCCAAATGCTCGCTTGGACATCCCCACTGACTTCGGAGTGTACCGAAGTAAGTGATTTTGTATCTTTCATTCTTCAATTTGAACTGATTTTAACTCACTTTTTATTTCAGGGATTCTAGCTGCGACGGATAAGGAGACAAACGACGGCTATTTCAACAGCGTTTGGCAGATTGATCTGGAATCTCGCTCGAAAGATCTGTGATGACTTTGAACACCGCCCGAAACGAGAGAAAGAAAGGAGGTTTGTTCGCGGCCTCCTCATCATCTTGTTGCTGTTGATCCTTCCGGTAAGGATTATCTTTTGTTCTTGCATAAGTCTTGTGTCTTTTTGTTCGCTGTTACCCATTGATTCTGATTTCATTTTATTTACAACTTTTTCTCGTTGTGACCATCATTTGGAGTACATCCGAACACCTCGAGATGGCTAGAAGAAAAAAAACACAGAACTTGTTTTCGATTCAGCCGAAGAGAGGCTCGATGAGCAATGGTAGAGGGAGGCGAAAGGTAGGCCAAACGACCTCATCCGGTCTGGAGAATCAAGTCGAGCCTGAGAGGGCTCCTGCTCGGCGAACATGGGGTTGTGAACAAACTCCACCACCGAAAAGACCAAGGGTGGAGATCGCCAAACGCAAAGGCGAATAGGGCCCGAACGAGCGCGGGCCGAACGAGCAAACTTCAGACAAGCCGTCCAGTTGTCGACTCGGACCCTACTGGTCGAGGGCGATCGAATGGTCGCTCTGTTGTTGGTCCCATTTCGCAGATTGTCGAAATGGAAGTTATACATCCTCTCCTCCTCCACCGGACCCGATCATGGACTCAGTTAGACCACGAGCTCCGATCTCCGGAAACAAATCATTCTGCGGATGGGATCCATTTCGCGTGGCGAGTACATTTTGCTTTCCTTTCGATCTTTAACTTTTGGTTTTTATGATATATCTCTATACTCACTTGGTTGAATATATATATATTTGTAGGTTGAAGCGGGTTGTCGCCAATAATGCCCAACCTAAAGAATTACTTTTTGCTTTCGAGAGTGTTCGCAAAGTTCCGAGCGTCTTAGAGCATGTTCAAAAAAGCTTGCCGGACTCGCGCTCGGCGTGGACTCTTGATCCGGAGGAGTCTACTACGGGTCCCACCCCTTGGAAAATATCGTTTGGGGGGTGCTTTTAGGGCGAATCTATGGTCGCTCTTGAGAAAGCTTATGCTCAATCCGCTAACATCCAAGCCAATTATTTGGCTTTGATTAGAACTTTGAAGATAAAGTGATCGAAATTTGAACAGGTCCGGATTTAACCGAAATTGGCTCGAGCAAACCGCTTTTCGATGAAGTTGGCGCCCAACGGGCTCGGGAGGATGCTCGCCGGTTTTCAAGAGAATGCTCGCCTAGCTCAAGAGGATGCTCGTCAAAACAAGAGAGGCTCAATCTGTCTCTCGGGAGGAGGTGATCAATATCTGAAGGGGCTCAAGAAGAAATGAATGTTGAGCCAGAAACTCCGGCCGGTGTTGATCAAATGGAAAGTGAGAGGGACGACTTGGCCAACGACTCATCATTCTTTGAAGACTAATACTCGTTTAGGCCTCGAAAACTCAAAAAAGCATGACGACGAGTATATTGACTCCATGTCCAACTTCTCGTATATTTGCGCTTTTTTTGAGATCTTTATTCGATCTGTTTGCCACATACTCAACAAATGACGATTTGCCCCTCTCATATCCAAATTTTCAAATGCACGGTTGATAACCCTCCAGATCGCAACCTCCCAATGTCGGTTTGAATGGTGCGTGCGACTTTTTCCGTTCTTCCCGGCGGATCAAAATTGACGATCCATTGGATGAAGAGGAGAACTTCGACGTTATTATTCTTGAGGTTCTTGATCAAAATCTTCACAATCAATCTGGGACCAATCAGTGCAGGCGAGCAAGAACCTCCCGCAACCGAGAGTAAAATCGCCTCCCGGCCGAGCATCGATACTGGACATTCTGAAGTTTGTTGAGGGACCCGAACATAATGTGTTCGACATTTCTCTTCCGCTTACCCCCAATTTTGACTTTGCACCTTGATGTCTTTTTTTTCTTTGTAAAACTTGTGTAACTTTTTGTCTTCTTCACTTTTTAGTTCGAACAATATATCTTTAACATTTGTTTCTTGTTGATACTTTTTTTTTTTTTGTCCTAACATTTTTTCAATTGAACGAATGGATTACATCTTGAATCGTTTCCTCTAACTTTGTTTGTTGAGAATGAATGTTGATACTTGTGTTGCTTGATATTTGCTTTGTTGCTTTGCGTTAAACTTTATTGTTTTCGAGTTTTTGCCCTTTTCTTGAATGAATTGAACATTGGGTTTTACTTTATGCCCCGCCTCGACTTCTTTCGGTTTTGATTGTCTTATTGACGTTGCAATCGGTTGATCGTCTTATTTAGATGCGACCAGATGGGTTACTTTATGAACCCCCCCTTTCTTGGTGCTTGATATCGTCTTATTTTGAATGCGATCACTTCATTACTCGGTCGTCTTATTTAAATGCGACCCCAAATCAATCACCCGCCGTCTTCTGGTATCTGTAAGTACTAGTCGTCTTATCATTTGCTTGCGTACCCATTACTCGTTTTTTTTGGGCGGGAATCGAAATACGAACTTCGTTAAATCGGTGAACATAGACACAGGCTCGTTAAATCTTTGTTCGGGTTGTCCGAACAGCAGGTCTGCGACCTCAAATAGGCCTAAACTAGAATCTCTTTAGCGAACAAAAGTACATATATCTTTCTTTTTCTTTTGCAACACTTTGTATTCTATTACATCGTTCATAGTTTGAAGAAGACTATCTATTACATAACTATTGTTATCGGACCGGGTTTTTGAATCTAAACCTTGTCTTGAGTAGAACCTGGCTAGCCTCGCCTTGTCCATGGAATTGATGTTGACAAGGATGTAGGCACATCAGATTGTCTACCCTTTTTTTTTTTTAACATGCTCAAGCGGCAAAGAAGATAAACTTTGTCCCTCCCGGACAAGTTGTGGTTATCTTGGTGTCGCGGATAATGCATGTATGGCGTTCATTCTGCTTTCGCCTTTAAAATAGGTCGCGAGCAAAACTTTCGGCTCGCACCATTCTCCCCTCCGGTAGATGCCCGAGCATCGGCATCGCATCTTATTTTGGGCGGACACTATGACATCCTCCCGCCGGAGGAGATTTTGGGGATGCATAGGGGACTTCGTGGCTATTGCTCGCGTGGCGATGAGTAACGCGTGGAGGCAACCATGACTCTTCCGAGCATCTTGAGTCCGTGAACGGCTTCAACTTCTTCGTAATGAACATGGGGTAAAGACTCAAATCCGAGGACAGGATCGATTCGATTAATTTAAATAATTTCTCGAATCGGATTTTCTACGTCTGGGGCATACTAAACCATCTTCCTTCCGAGAATCGCAAAGATTTTTCCTTTTTTTCTTCTTCATCTTTTTTTTTTTTTTTTCCCGCTTTTCTTAACCATAAGTATGCCCCTATTTATAGAACTGCCCCAAGCTAGTCTTTGGCATAGATAGTCGGTCTAGCTCTCTTATTTTTGCTCTCTTTTTTTGACATCTGTTAGAACTTTTTGATGCCTCTTGCTCAAAAAATTAACTCATCCTCGCATGGTCGCCACCACTTGTCAACTTCGCTCGACACCGTATTTCTATTGACAACTCGCGTTTGACCGTATCTCCCCCTATCATCAATAGTCTTTGTCCCAAAGATTTTTCTTGAAGATATGCATCGAAATTAATATATTCTTCTTTTATGGTCGCCCTACTCGTTTTGGCCGAATGGGCCGATTGTGTTCGCCAACAATATGCTTTCGCTTTTAATTTTTTTTTAACTTTGTTAAATACGATACTATACTCGCCTTTTATTGATAATATTTTTTCAAATTTGACGCGTTCCACGAGTAAGACAATGAGACTCCATTCAAGTCCTCCAAGTCATATGCCCCGTTTGGTAAACGCTTACGCGACTCGAAAGGACCTTCCCATGCTCGACCAACACACCACCAATCGGTACCCCATCGATCGCCTTAAAACCAAATTTGAACCTGCGCATTCGGACTTTGGAATTATAAAACTTTTTCCGATCTCTTTTTGTACATAGCATTCTTGAAATCGACCTCCGTCCTTCTTTCTTCCAACAGTGTCCAATTCAGAGCGGCCGCCGGTCATTAATATGCTTTCTCCGAAGTCATTGTTCGATGACTTGGAATTTTGATTTCTGCTGGTATAACAGCTTCCGCACCAAATGCTAAAGCAAAAGGGGTCTCCGCAGTTGATGTTCTGAAAGTTGTTCGATAAGCCCATAATATTTCAGGCAATTCTTCAGCCCATCCTCCCTCGAATTATCAAGTCTAAATTGGGTATGTTGATAATTTTATTAATCTGGCTTCAACTTGACCGTTTGGTTGGGGATAATATGGAGTTGAGTAGTGCTTTTTTATGCCCAAAGCACAATTTCATGCAATTCACTTCCATCGAATTGTTTGCCGTTATCGCGACCAATGATTGGGGAAGCCCAAATCGACAGATGATGCTTTTCGAAACAAAGTTCCACATCCTTTGTTCGGTGATCTTGACAATGGCCCCAGCTTCTGCCCATTTAGTATAATAATCAACGGCCACCACAGCATATCTAACTCCCGATGTGCCACTAGGAAATGGGCCAATCAAATCGATCCCCCATTTGGCAAAAGGCCATGGGCTATAAACTGACACCAATTCTTCAGGTGGGCTATGAATAAGCGGAGCATGTACACGGCTTAATCGATGACACGCGCGAGCATATACGAGCGAATCCTTTTTGAGGGTTGGCCAATAATAACCTTGTCGATTATTTTGTGTGCTAGGACAAGCCCACCCTGATGATTTCCGCCATACTCCGTCATGGATTTGTTGCAGAAGTACATGTCCTTCTTCAGGAGTGATACAACGAAGTGGAAGTGAGAAGCTTCTTTTACAAATGCTCGTCTATAATAGTATATCGAAAGGCGATCGTAACTTTGGCGAGTAGCTTGTGCCCTATTCTCGGGGAGAAGTCCTTTTTGTAAGAACTTCATTATTGGAGTCATCCAAGTTTCTTGTTCGGCATTATTTGGGCGTCGTAATTACGAACCCGATGGCGTCTGGTGTGGCGACCACAATGTACATTGTGTTCGTCACTCCTTCCTTCTTTCGAGCGTGCAAAGCATCGTGAATGAATTACCCAATCGTGGTAATTGTTCAATGAAAACTTGGTCAAAATGCTCGAGCAACTCTTTTGCTAGTTGTTGATATTGTGCCATTTGTTACGCCTCGGACCTCATACTACTTTGTTACTTGATAAACGATTATCGAGAATCGCTATAGATCATCGACCTCTGAATTCCCATTGTCATTGCCATCGTAGTCCAACGATCAAAGCCGTATTCAAATTTCATTATTTGTAGCCGGGAAATCAAATCGGATGGTTTGTTTAAACGCGTTTACTGGTTGGTGATGAGAACTACGCTTTGCTCCGGCTCTTGAACTTGTTGATGAACCATCAACATACATGTGCCATGGTTGATCGACAATTTTTTCAGAATTTGTGGATATGTCAACTCAACCATGAAATCGCCATCGCTGCCTTCCGCCGTTCTTTGTTAACGTGGAAGCGAGCGTAATGCCGAATTAATCTAACTCCACCGCCCATTTGAGCAATCTTCCCAAAATATCTCGGTCGGTGGAGGACTTAGCATAATGGAAATGCGGTCAATACCTCAACGAGTGGTCGAAAAAATATGGTCGCAATTTTACACACTCATTTCTGGTACAGATCTTAATTTTTTCCAAAGGAGGATACCGAGCTCAACCTCTTTTAGCACTTGGCTAACATAATAAATGGGCAAATGTGTGGTCCATTCCTGCCCGTCTGAGCACAACATCGATCGCATGTTGGACGCACAAGATCTGAGATAGAGTTGTTCGCGGGATAGGCTTAGGCGATGTCTCGAGTATCTGCAAGGTGTCTTCTTTTAATGATTCAAATGCATTTTGGCAATGCTCGGTCCATCGAATTTCCCCTTCTTTAATGCATCAAAGAAAGGTTTACATTTGTCCCCGATTAAGTGATATAAACCGCTCACTCGGAGGCTAATCGTCCGGTTAACTTTTGGACCTCTTTCAAATTTAAAGGGCTTGCATATATCGAGCATGGCTTGAATCTTTGACGGGTTCGCATCAATCCCGCTTGACTAACCATATGTCCGAGGAATTTCCTGAATGAATCCCAAAGCTACATTTCTTGGGATTTAACTTCATATTATACTTCCTCGATTATATCAAACGTTTGTCGAGAGTGGGTGATGTGGTCTTCCTTATGTTCGCTCTTTACCACAATATCATCGATATATACCTCAATTGTTAGGCCGATGTGTTACGTCGAACATTTTGTTCACCAAACGTTGATACGTTGCTCGGTATTCTTTAATCCGAATGGCATGCATGCGTTACACAAAGATATGTTCTTTTCAATGCAGAATCTCGTATTCTTTTGATCGTCCGGATGCATCGGTATTTGGTGATAACCAAATGACGTATCCATAAATGTCATGAGTTCATGGCCCATTGTATTATCAACCAAATAATCAATGTGTGGTATTGGAAAATTATCTTTTGGACATGCCTTATTCAAATCGGTGAAATCAATACCACGATCTCCAAGATCCATTTGATTTGCGAATCGAGCACAGGGGTTCGCAAGCCATCTTGGGCATTTTACCTCTCGATCGGTTTGTTGTCGGCGAACTTTTTGATTTCATTATTCATCGCCGCATATTTTTCCTGACTAAACTTTTCTGCGTTTTTGACAACCGAGCTTGTATTGGATCAAGGTTGAGGGAATGGCGGGCATGCTCGGATCTATTCCAACCATGTCCTCGTGCGACCATGCGAACACATCTAAATTTGCTTGAAGGTAAGTAATTATTTACGGATTGGATTGGTTCGGTAATTAAACCAACGAACACTTCTAACTTCAGTGTCCATTTGGTCAATCTTGATTGGCTCGATTGCTCAACAGGGTCGCTCGCTTTTTTTTTTTTTCCACCGAGGGTCTTGGATGGACCCCTGGCTCATCATCAACCTCCATGGGTTCAAAAACCTATCGCGAGGCTCTAGGTCCGATTGCTCGTTCGGTTTGATCAATATTCATTTGATCTAGGAGATCGGGGAATTAGTTGTCTCCCCAAAGTTTATGTTCGCTTTCCGTGCTTTCATGACGAATGGTTATGCTCGTCGAACTTATGTTCGTCGGAAGATCTTTCGGTGAGATATTTGCTCGCTAGCTAGGCTTATCAATCTCCCGTGTTCGCTCCATCATATTGATGATGCTTTGTCTTTCTGGTACACACGATAGCAAACAATCTCGAGCTTTCTTCTGATCTCCTTTTACGCTACCTGCTCCATCTTGTGTTGGAAATTTAACACATAATGTCGTACGGAACAAGCCGCTTTTGAATTCTGAATAAAAGGGCGACCTAGAAACCCGTTATAAGTGGATCAACATCGATTTATTACAAAATCTAACATTCTAGTTCGCCTAATGTCCGAATTCAAAGTTGATTCTAGCTCGACTCTAACCTAATCATACCGTAGGGTCAGGTTCTGATTCCCCAAAACCATTATAGTATGATTACATGGTTCAATATAACTGCTCAAATCCCCAACTTGTTTTTCCATCTGGCGAAGGGTATTGACGAACAAAATGTTCGCATAAGCTCCAGTATCAACTAAGAGGCGATGTACCTTCAACCCAAGGAGACGAGCACTGATGGTTAAGGAGTCGTTGTGGGGAGTTATAATTCCGTCGAGATCGTCCTCCGAGAAAATGATTTGGTGAGTAGGTGGGAATGGATGATGTGCTCGCCACCTTCACCGATGGATGTTACTGCGTGGCACGCATCTCCATCTTTTTGCGTCTGTTAGATAACGTTGGCGCCTGGTAACATCCACCCACAGGACCATATTCAGGACGTATCATGTGGATTTCTTGGCTTTCTCGACCTCTTCCCACAGTAGGAGGCCCTCTTTTGGACGTTTCAGATCTCTTACGTGATTCTTCGGGATCACTGTCAAATGTTTGTTCGGCCTTTTCGCTTTTCCCCCGATCTTACATTTTTTTACATTTGCGAATCCTGTTTTGCAGCTTTTTTAGAACTGGAAAAGCGATTCTCTTCATATAGCTTCCAAAGTTGGCGGAGTAAATCGCGGCAATTTTCTATATTGTGCCCGATGTACTTTCGTGATAATTACTGATGTTTTGGAGCGTTAAGTCGACGCTTATCCATTACAATTCTTCTTGGCTTTGTCCAACATGTCCCGATCTTTAATTTGACTAAAGATAGTTTTACTGTAAACGCCCGAGGGAGACTTAAAGGGCATTTGCTTACCTTTCTTTCTTCAAAAGGTTTGAAGGAGGCCGGGTCTGTACCACTTTCATTCGTCGTTTTCTTTTTCGAAAACTTTCCTAGCGATAGGCTCTGTCTCAATCGTGATTGTGCGAGCAAATCTTGCATGGCTATGATTTTAGCCGCTTTCTTCTCTAAACTCGTGTATGAGTTCGCCAATCTTGATGCATGGCCTTCCACATATCTGTGTTTAAAGTCGGGGCTCCAACCACCGCGAGGATCTTGGCATCCTCTTCAACCGGGGCTCCATCATACAAACATTTATCAAATCTTTCTATGTATGATCGATCGACTCACTCACCTTTTAGTTGAGAAAAGTCGCCCAACCTTTGTTTCGTTGCAGGCGAAGCACACATGGATGAAAAGTGGGACAAAAATTGCCGCCCCATTTTGTGCGAAAAGGCGTGATGGACGCAGCGGGTAAAGTTGTAAACCACCTATGTGCCCGATCACCCAAAGTCATGGGGAATGACCGGCATTAAGTCGTCGCGTCTGTAGCCCATCGCGATCATAAAGTCTGAATATTTGCCGAGATGGACATGAGGATCCGGCTTCGGCATCGAAAATGGGGAATTGGCGGTCGGGTCTTTGCGACTTTCTCTTGTACTTCGCCGCCATGATCGTTGGTGATAATGGCGAGCAAGGTGCGGTGCTTTCGCTCGAGGGTGGCCCTTAGTCGCGGCGGATCGGCTGTAATCCTCGATGGCTTTTTGCATTTCCGCAAATTTTGTGGGGTGATAGACTTAGATTGAAATTTGTTTCCCATCATCATCTCGTGGATCATGCTTTCGTGATGGGGCGATCCCCTCTCCAAGTTTGTCCTTGACTACCCAATCGATGATGGATAGAACCGGCTTTGTTCCCGCCGATTTTTTTGTTCGGTATCACGGATCTTTTGAAGATCTGAATGTCGGGGCATCTCCATTGGATGTCTCTTTCCCGGACCACGTCGCCTATTATTGCCGATTCGGGTCTTTGGCGGAGAGCCTCAAACGCCCAACGCCGATGGTCTAGACCCTTGAGGTTTGTTAGTCATCCCGACGTATCATCGGTTTTTTACCGGTCCGCTTTGAAATTTTCTTTTTAGCTTGCTCGTTTAGCGGGTGTATCGCGAAAGTTGCTCTTCCTTTTTTTGAGCCTCTAACCCGCCCGATTTTTTTACGCCCTCTCTTTACGTACTCGCAACAAAAAGTGATGGCTTTTAAAGGGCGCCGGATCATTAGCTATATCCTCAAGATTGATGGTTTTCTCTGACCGATTTTTGTGAGGGTTGGTTGGCCGAGGTTCTTTCCGTCGTGAGGTCGGCTTTGCCTCTCCCCTCTCCGTTTGTGTATTCCTAGATTGAGGCATTCTATTTCTTTTTTTTACGCCTCGGTAACTACGGGTTTGTGTATGGGTTGGTTTTTGATTTATACCCTCCTTCTATACAATTGTCATGAAGTCGTTTTGGTTGATGAATATTATGTGGCTAATCTTGATTACAACTCGCAAAACAAAACATATCGTGTAAAATAAACAAAGAAATAAGATGAATTTGTTGACCCGGTTAAGAAATGACTACTCTGGGGCATACCAAGCGGGATATAGTATTACGAGGCTTTACACGCATCAGATTCTTGATAGATCTTATGAAGATGAATCGATCAGATTAGCAAATGAGTTATAGGGTTTCTCGTATATGTGAATAAACACTCTAATTTTTCGGTTCCTCACCTCTCCAGGGATTTTTGTAGGCTACTTTTATGGGATTATTTTCTGAACCCTTCTCTTCTTCTTTTTTCTTCCTTTTATAGCACTTCGGCAAGCATGAGCTGGATTGGTATAGCATGTGCTGGATTGGTATAGCATGTGCTGGAAGCTTTGGATCATGCAAGAACTCCGGTGGTGTTGCCACGTTTCTGACTTCATCTTCTAGATCGATCTTTGTACTAAACCGTGCGTAGGGATGCTCTTTTGATCGTCCAAATTAATCTTTTGTTCGGTTGGACTTTTTGTTCGCCCCTTTAATCATGTCAGTTTTATTGTCAATTTTATATTGAAAAATTGTCCTCCTCGAGCACACTGATTCCTCAGGATATTTGGGTCTTCGGGATATTTGATCGTCGAGCACTCTGACCCTTTAGGATGTCTGAGTTCTTCAGGAGATCTGAGTTCGAACATACTGACCTGGCTCTTTTAACTCATTCTTTCCGATCTGAGTAGCGGATACGTTTGTTCGGTAGGCTGGCCTAGCAATTCTGATCGGTTGGCGAACAGCGAACAAAAAGTAACTCATCCACCGGGCATGATTATTATATTCGAATATTACACGTGTCGCTCTTTGATGATCGATTAATCCTGATTTATTACATCGAACACAACAGATGTCACTGACGGAAGTAGTATATATGGCGTCTTGGGTAATAACGGAGTGGTAATAGGTGTCTTTTTACCATCTATGGTTAAGCAGAAACCGGCCGAATGCAGATCGTGGCACAAACCCCCGGTTGATTATGTTAAAATCAACATTGATGCTGGATTTTTTGAGGATTCATTGCAGACAGGTGTAGGCCTTGTAATTAGACGAGATAATGGGAGCTTCATGGCGGCGAAATCAATTACCAGAGACGGGTTGTTGAGTGTCGAGGAGGGGAAGGCTTGGGGAGTGCTTGAGGCTATTAAGTGAGCGATCGAATTGGAGATAAACAATATTGTATTCGAAACAGATGCCCAAAGAGTCCGAGATGCCTACTATTCGGAAGGGGGTAATTTTTCGGTTTTTGGTGATTTTGTGATGATGGGTAGACGGCTCATGAGAGGTTACCCAAATTTTAGTGTGAAATGGGTTTGTCGTAACGCTAATTCTTTAGCTCATGCTTTTCTTAGAAATTTTTCGTGAGTTTGAGAGTCCTTATAGTTGGGATGAGCCACCGAACTTTGTGGATGACCTTCTTAGCTGGTGCACGTTATGCATGTAACTTTCTTTGTTTTCAAAAAAAAAAAGTAAATAATTTTCATGTATCTTTAACAAATATTATTAAATTGAGTGATCTAAGGACAAAAATGAGCTTGTCACTAGAGACTATTTCTATATATACTCATACATATGCATATTATACAAGTATTAAAAATAAACACTACACGTATATAAATAGCTTTTGAAGTAATGATTATAACATGAGGTCAATTAATACAACGTTGCCCTCGCATCAAAATTCCACTCTATGTCACATTCCTTAATTAATAGGCCCATTCATGTTAGTGCTATTCTTAATTTATGGCAAGTCAACAAAATTATTTTATATGTTAGTTGTTTCCAAGGATATATCATTACATCGACAAAGTTAGTATGAAAAATTTCATACACAAAAAAACTTTAATTTACAATTAAATTCTATAATTGGTGAAAGTAAGATAAAATTAAGTGATTCATGGTTCACTCGGCCTGAGTGGTTCATGATTCACCCGGTCCGAATAGGTCATAATTTAGGGTTCATTATTTAGTGTTTAGGGTGTAGATGATTGATTTATGATAATTTTATAAATTTTCATACATGAAATTTTTTACACTAGACCTACTCCATTACATCATGTAAAAACCTCTCCAACTCATGACAATAAAGTTTTTTTATCAGAAAAAAAATGTATTCATGTGGGTTCTGCTACCTCTGATTAGTCGATCTTTTAGCTGCATACAAAATAGAGGTAGATTGTCTTAAATCGAACCCGTTCCAATAAATTTGAATTTTTGGTATAAATTATCTCCAACTTATTGTATGCTAATGAACATTCGTAATTGTTTTTTTAGTTATTTAATTTTATAGTTTATTACTATGGGAGAACATTAACAAAATATTAAAATAGCACGTTTACATTAGTTTTGTATTAATACATCCGACATTCATAATAACATCAATTTCAATTTTGTAGTCATATCAATAAAATAAATAAACTAATTAATTGAATATATATAATTTTGAAAATAAAACAAAATTATCAAATAAATGAATAATAAAAAGGGTCTTCAATTTAAATTAGAACGTAAAGTTAAGGCTGTAAATGAGTCGAGCCGAGTCGAATACATAGTTGTTCGAGCTTGTTTGAAATGCATCGAACTTAATTTGATATTCATGCTTGAATTTGTTTGACAATTAATAGAGTTAAGCTAGAGTAGTTTGACATTTTTACACTAGGACTCGAGTTCGAATCGAGTTCAGACTTTAACAAACATAAAAATATGTTAAAAGTTGTTTGATAACAATATTGAACCGAGTTCAAACGAGCTTTTATTGAACGATTTGAAATCGAATATCGAATAGTTTTATTTGTTTATTATGGCCACTTGAGATATAAATAATTTTGGAGAAATTTATGAATAACTTAAAAAAAAGTTGGTCTCACATGAACTAGATCTATGCTATGAACTTGGATTATTTGACAAATTTCACCTATTTCCAACACATTTTTTTAAATTACTAAACTTAACCCGTATTATACCTTGAGTAAGATGAAATATCATGAATTAAAAATAAATAAATTCATAGCTAACTAAGGATAGAGTCGGATTAAAGTATTTTCACACCAAATGTCGCATTTTATTTGTATAATTTTGTGTATAAAAGTTGACTAGACAATAACTATTTGAGAAATTATCGAGTATTTGTTACAAAAATGGATTTAAATAGTAAAATATTAATTTTGTTAGAGCAGAAACAAAAATTGGATAGGTGATTACCGATTAATTAATATGCGCCACGTCTTGTATGCACCCGGGTGCACCTTGCACTCATAATGTTACTTAGAAGCGTGCAATTTGTTATTTTAAAAAATGCGACTTATTTACACAGAAAAATATAATTGTTAAGATGAGAACATAGTTGCATATTTGTGTTTGGAATAATTGCACATTTCTGTTTTGTATAATTGCACGCTTCTAAAATACATTAGAAGTGCACGGTGCACCCGGACCACTGATTATTATGTTTCTTTTTTCATAGAAATTTGAAATGATTAATTACATAAAACATTTGATGTGAAAAACACCCATCAAGATTCAAGAACCCCCTAGCAAGCAATAAAAAATCTTTTCACCGCCTAGCCCTATATATACACCAATTAGCATCGTTGCCCTTCCGCGCAAGCTTTGAAACACGCACAACACACACAGTAGAGTTCCGATAGTTTTCCCACCGAATCTCTTCGAAATCATGTTGAAAGGTAAGCCTAAAATTATTTTACTCCCTTGTTTTCCTCTCAATTTAATGGAAATTCCTATGTATTTGTGACCCTTTCTGCGGGGCGTACACAGTTTGTGTTTGGGATTTTAAATTTAATCGGCTATGCTAAGAATGATTGTGCTAGTTTTATGTTAAGCATAGCGAGTGATTTAAATGCGTTAGTATTGTTTGTTGATAACTTAGTGGAGCAATGGTTTCATGCGTGGTAATCGAGGCAAGATGCCTTTTTTTGAGGTAGTTAGTCGTATATTTTAGGATGCGATTTGGAGGAGATTATGAGTGGAGATGCTGTACATTGAGGAGTGCTGGAGCTGGAATGTTTTGATATGTCGAATATAGTAAATTTGGAGAAGTCTAAATTATGCTGTACAAAGTATTAAATGGTGTGGGAAGAATGGAGTTGTTAGATAGATTTGAATGTTGAACTGAAAGGTGAAGCTGAATGCATGTGATCTGGTCTTTGATTGCAATTGTATATTAGATATCAATTTCATGCTGGGAAGGTGATGGAAATTGACATGCCAAGAGTGCATATATACTAGGTTTCAATTTCATTCGGTGAAGGTGATGGAATTTGACATGCCAAGAGTGCACACTCATCAAATATTACGAGAATGTATAGATTTGACAGGCTATGCATGAAGATCGTTAATCAGCATATGCCATGATAGATAAATTGGTCAAAAATCTGTTGAAATAAATTTATGTTTCTTTTGTTACTTTATTTGGAATGATGATCAAAGGCTTGGTTTGTTTTGTTTGTTTGTTACGTTATTTGGAATAATGTTCACGTTGTAAAACTTACATAATGCAGATCATGCTTGATAATTTTGCAGTTAGTGTAAAGTGGCAAAAGGAGTTGTTCTCCAATGTGGAAGTAGACACTACCCAGCCCCCCTATCTATTCAAGTGCCAGCTGTTTGACTTAACTGGAGTTCCACCAGAAAGGCAAAAGATTATGGTTAAAGGTGGCTTATTGAAGGTATAGAAGCTATTGTTCATCAAGTGGGAGCGGTTTATTGATATATGTTTGAGTTTGGTTCTTTTCTTAAGCTTTGAACAATTAAAGCATCTTCTTCATTTTATTCAGCTGCACAACAATGCTGAAATTTCTTATACAGTTGAACTTAAATTAGATTATTGATGCATATTTATTTCTCCATATAGGATGATGCTGATTGGTCGAAAGTAGGGGTGAAGGAGGTAAATAGATTTTCTTCATTAGATGAGAATTGTTAATGTCGTAGAATCCGACTCATGCTCCGTTTGTTGGTTCAGGGCCAGAAATTGATGATGATGGGAACTGCAGATGAGATTGTAAAGGCCCCAGAAAAGGGACCTGTTTTTGCAGAAGACATGCCAGAAGAAGAACAAGTTGTTGCTGTTGTAAGTTCCATCATATTCTGTGAATTTCAGGGAAGAGTATCAACACAAAGGGTGGGGGGTGGGGGAGTTTGCCCAACACAAGGGCTGGTTCTTTCTTACATGTATAGTAAAATCTCTGGTTGGTTAAGGTTTCTTCCTTAATCCTTACCATGAATTTACAATGGACTGCATGACAAAAATATGTCAAGGGAAATACCGTTGAGGATTACTCATTATAGAAATACCTAAAATTTGTTCTCTTTGCTATACTATTGGAAGAAGTTTCTGAAGTAAATTATTTTCAATTTACTAATGTTCCCGTTTTGTCTGGATGCATGGAGATTAAAGTAAATAATTTCCTAACAGCATATTGATGATTAGAATGTTGTGGAGGTTCAATGATCCTGAATGAAAGACAAGCCCAAGTATAACTGTGTATATATTAGTCTGTTTCTGTATGCTATTTTGTAATGCATTCTGTGCATGCTTTCTGGAAGGTGCTGCTTTGTTAGTGTGAAACTTTACCTGCTTTTACAAATCTAATCAGTTCCATCTGCTCATATTTGCTACAGGGTCAGTCTGCTGGTTTGGTAAATCTGGGGAACACCTGCTATATGAACTCCACTGTACAGTGTTTGCATTCGGTCCCAGAGTTGAAATCTGCTCTCATAAGGTGAGTTGTCTCTTTAGAAGGTTTGTGTTAAAAAAGTTCTATTGTTTTACTGTAGTTGTGAATAAAAGATATTTTGTTTGATTGTTGATTTCATGCTTTCAGCTATCCTCCCCCTAATAGAAGCAATTCTGTGGATCAATCATCTCATTCACTGACTATTGCAACACGAGAACTATTTAATGATCTTGATAAAAATGTCAGGCCAGTGGCACCAATGCGATTTTTGACGGTATGAATATTTGCATTAGTTATACCACAATCTTCGCTTGCTTATAATTTTGTTAGATCTACTTTTAAAATTTAATACATGAAAATTGGGAGATTAAAACACCAGGTTTTATAGTTGTCTCCTTATTATATGGAGTTATCTCACGTGTGCCTTGGTTCATTCTTAGTTTTGGATCCTAATTTTATGGACTTCACTATAGGAGTAGTATTTTAGCTGTAACTATGGTAGATCTACTTTTATAATGAAATTTGGGAGGTTAAAACTTAAAAACTCGCTGATTTATAATTTTCCCCTGTATTTATGGAATTTATTCGCATGCGCATGGGGTCATTTTTAATGTTGGGTTCTAATTGTATGGACTTTGTTTTAGGAGTAGTTATATTAACTGTGTAAACGTTCAAGCGAAATTGACTGCTTTACATACCAGATGTAATGATGTTTCCTCCTCTTCCTCTAATATCTGTTGACATGGTAATTATATAAATTGTATCATGCTATTTTAATCATTTCATTTTATTTTGTCTATATGGATACTAATTCAAAATAAATGCATTTACATATTCTGTAAAAAGGTTTCTTTTGCGATCGAGTTGGTCCCCTCCATTTTTACTTTTGTGGTGATAGGGTGTCTGGACTTCTATGAGTATGACTATGCTAATTCCATTTTTGTTTAAAGAAAGAAAGAGAACAACAGCAACTCCCCCCCCACACACACACACACACACATTCACACACATACACCAAAAAAAGAGAGCCCTATTTCTACACTTTTCAAGTGATATTTCTATAATGCCCCCATAACAAAGTGCCTAAGTTAAACCAACAAATAAATGGAGGGGCATAAGTGAAGATTGATGACTTATATAAAACCTTCATTCAGTTGATGAAAAACAAAAATTGTAATTTTTGAGAAATATGACTCCATGACTCTTTCTTTTGGGATGGAGGGTTTAATATTAATTCTATATCAGTTTATGGCCAAGCATGTATTTCATGTGCTCACATGTATAGGACAAAGGAAAGACAGTGGTGTATGGGACTTTTATTACCCACGAGACATGCTTTAACAATTTCTTGATGTCAAGTGAGCTTTGAGAATACTAATTTATATTTTTTTTTTGTAAACCATGACCAAAAGCCAACATCCAAGGCTCTTGCATAACCCCTTATTTCATTTTTCAGGCATTGCGGAGTAAGTACCCTCAATTTGCCCAGCTTCACAATGGGGTGTACATGCAACAGGTACACAAATGTGATAGTGATCTCTTTCTTTGTTACTTTGTTTCTTTTTTTTTTTTTAAATAAATGAATTTCCCTTAGGGTATGTTCGTTCCGCGACTATCCCGGCGGACTTTGGACTTTACAATCTCAAACCCCTATTTATTTTGACTTAAAAGTAAGGATTTTGAAATCCTATTAATTCTACTCTACCTTATAACTTACTATTACTCTACTTTTTATTCTCTCAATACACTAACATTATTTACTTTTTTATTCTCCCAATACATTCAAAATAATATAATAATATCACATCAATCATTTTTTCCACCATCCTACCCTATAAAATCCCATAATAAACATACATCTTAACTATTCATCAAGATTTTGAAATCTTGGGACTTCAAAGTCCGGATTTCTCACACCCACTATAAGCCCGAAACGAACATACCCTTATGGATTTTCTCATATTGGAGTTTTCTTTACTGCCAGGATGCTGAAGAGTGCTGGACACAACTTCTGTTCACCCTTTCATTGTCGCTCAAATCCCCTAGTTCCAGGTAGCACACTTGGCATGTCGTAGTTGAACACTAGTACTGGATGTATTTTCTGCTACATATTTCTGGATATCATGTTAACAAACAATTTAGCCCATTTTAGTGGCCTCTTTGTGTTTCCAAATTCTTGTCAAGTTTTTAATGCCCTTGTTGCTTTGTTATTTTATTGATTTTTCTGTCTGTTATGGTCTTGCAGTGAAGACGCTGATACGCTGAAGAGACTTTTTGGCGTCGACCTTGTTAGCAGGTGTGTTCTAAATTTCTTTTACTATTATCTACCAGCAAGTTTTGGCATTGTATGTGTTTTAATGCTGTATTTATTATTGTTTTAACTGTAGTTTTGTCGATTTTTATGTTGTCCCTAATACTTTTATGTATTTAATCATTTTGAATAGATTTTCAAGCCACATGTTTCTATGCTTATCTTTGTATTATCATCGTCAATGATTTGTGGTTAGGGTCCACTGTGCTGAAAGCGGTGAAGAGAGTACAGAAACAGAGTCTGTTTATTCACTTAAGTGCCATATATCGCATGAAGTGAACCATCTGCACGAAGGTTTAAAACATGTAAGTTTGATGTGTTGGCATTTCAGAGTTTTTGATAATTGAAAATCAAATTTTTGAGATGGACAACGATCACTCCTTTCCTTCCCTTGAATTCATCTAGTCTTTGTATTGGTTTTATTGACATGGATTTGACCTGCTGTGCATTGCAAATGTTAAGTAACTAATTTTTTCTGTACGACAAATCAACTAGTCGTGCAAATGTATAAATGCTCCCTTTATGGACTTGCTTGGGTTCCTTGAATGCCCTGTCGTTATGAGCCAATGTAGAAGGTGTTATTTAATTTAGGAAGAAAAATTGACTGATACCAACTGGTAAAGTCAACTTCTTATATGTGCATGCACTTTGGAAATAAGATGCTAGGAATTTAGGAACTGATACTATTATGGTTAAATGCCAGCGGACATTGCATCGCTCTTTGGCCTGGTTAAGTGTTTTGCTTATTATTCTGATATTTTAGGTATTGAAATTTGTTATGGTTAACTTACTCCATCTAAAACTGGGATACTCAGGTTTTTATAGATAGGCATTTTGGTGATTTCAGGAGTTGATGTTCAGTCTGAAAATGGCTATGATAATTGACACCAAAGTTTTGTTCAAGTGGGTAAAAGTTGTCTTATATTATAAAACTGTAGATGCTATTTCCTTGATGGCTTAAATGCAACAGTTCTGTCTGTCTACTTTGCCACTCCTTATCAGTTAGAGGATGTTATGGGTATAAACCTTTTACTGGTTTATATGTCCAGGGTCTAAAATCAGAGTTGGAGAAGTCTTCGCCTGCTCTAGGGCGTAGTGCTATTTACACACGAAAAGATTCACGATAAATGACTTGCCAAGGTATCACCTATTTAATGAACTGCTTTATGTTTTCTGCTCCATTTTAACGTTTCCCTTTCTAGGATTTCTCTTCACATTGTTTCCTTGTCCCTTGGTCTTATTAAAATTTGAGAGGCACATTACCTTATTGTCAGTAAGTACTGGTCCAGGCAGTTTACTAATCGTTATGCTTTGAATTACAGATACTTGACTATTCAGTTTGTACGATTTTTTTGGAAAAGAGAAACAAATCAGAAGGCAAAGATTCTCCGGGTAACATTCTTAATTCCCAGATATACACACTTGTTTTATATCCTAATGATGGAATATAGTTGTTGAAAGAATCATAAGGCCATCACCCAAAACCCATTGAATATGTTGTGATTGGGTACATTACAGCCAACCCTTTCCATCCCATTCTTATAGCGACTCTGTAAGTTATAAGATATTTTATCATTTATTATGTGCACGAGCCCTTTCATGTTAATGTGAGTGCCTATTTGAATAAATTGAAATAAAATATTAAATTCTTTAATCTGACTTTTATTTTGAAGAAAAAGTGTAATATGAAAAAAATCATCACGCTTACCCTATCCCTGGCTCCTATGGAAGCATTAAAAAATGGAGTTAATTATTCTCACTCCATCAAGAGGATGGAGATTATTCCTAATACCAAATTAATCTAACGTTGATATCCATGCACCCTGTGTTCTTCGAATAGAAGTCAATTTTTTCCCAAAATCTCCATTTCATGCTTTAATGCAATATCAAGATCCTTTGAATAATGTGTGATTTATTGAAGCAATATCTATCTTATCTGATCCATTAGATGGAGCAATAGTTAGCTGTTGTATTAGTATTTGTCTAATTATATGCATTAGGTTGGTAAAAGTTAATTATTTAGTTTATTTAATATAACTGTTGAGTTATAGTCTTGTAGGCAATACAAAGCCCATGATTCGTAAGTGGTTTTGTGTCGTCCTGTCTGCTTAACTCACAAATTGCCTTTCAGTAAATTTTTTGTTATTCCTTTTGCAGAAAGTGGACTATCCATTGGTGTTAGATGTGTATGATTTTTGTTCTGATGATCTCCGCAAGAGATTGGAAGTTCCTAGACAGGTACAAGCTTTTCTGCTTACATTTTTTTCTCTCTCCTTTTATCCTGTTAGATTATACTCATTTGAAACATCAACAATTAGGTCCTAAGAGACGAAGAAGGAAAGAAGGCTGGTTTGAAAACTACTGAGAATAGCTCGACTTCAAAGGACAATGATGTCAAGATGACTGATGCTGAGGTAGACAATTTGTCTGATCATAAAGATAGTAAAACGCTTCACTTGATAGAAAGAGATTTTAACCTATAAGCTGTCCTGCTTGCCTAAAATCAAGGCTAAGTTTGTTATTTCCTTGTCTCATGCAGGGAACATCAAATGGAAGCGGGGACTCATCTACATCTGCACCTGTGGAAGGTACTCAACTTTTAAATAATTAATGAATGCATTAGAAAATTAGTGTGGTAGCTCCAAAAGATGAGAAAAAAAAAATCAGAGAAATGTTTTAGACATGCACATAAATATAAATGAGAATAAGAGTCTTGATCGTAAACAGTGACAAGAGATGATTCATATGGCCAGCACCATGTAGTTGGAGTGTTGGACAAAGTCTTTATTTTTGTTGTATCTTGGGCAAAGCCAATTTAGAACTTCGCTAATATGAAGGGAACAATATGCTCACTGGTTTTTAAAGGATTGTGTAAGAACAAATCTCTGTTGCAACACTGTGTTTAAATTGCCTGGTAATCTTGATTTTTAGTGTAGTAAAAATTCAACGCTCTCACTTGGCTTGTATGGGAGAAAACTTAATTATCCAAATTGGATTTATTTCTTCACAATTCACATGTATTGATTTACACGCGCGTTTATTTCAGGTCCTCCTGAGAAAGAGAAGCAACTGACAGGAATATATGATTTGGTTGCTGTTCTCACGCTAAGGAAGGGTCAAGTGCTGATTCTGGGCATTATGTTGCCTGGGTTAAGCAAGAAAATGGTTGGTCTCTAGAGTAAATGCATTCTACTTTGTATCATGTTCAGTCTCTGATTTAACAAATTTGGTGTAACCACAGGCAAATGGATTCTGTTTGATGATGAAAACCCGGTTATGCAACGGGAGGAAGACATCACCAGACTCTCGGGTGGTGGCAAGTATTTTTGCTTTTAACTCTCTTCTTAATGCTATCACCTTTAGCCACTCTCACTACACATTTATCAATGGAAATGTTGTTCCTCGATTTCAGGTGATTGGCATATGGCTTATATTTGCATGTATAAGGCTCGCGATGTCTCAATATAGTGGTTGCTTTAGGTCGACCACATCATGTGTTGTTCGAATTACAAACAATCCCATTTTATTCAACTCGATAACAGAGGTTTTCATATCCAAACAGCTTGTGTGCTCAGTTTAGAGATTGAAATCATTATTAATGCCGAACCATGGTTATGAACTGCCTTATTTCATGTTGTTCAATGTAGTGATTGTTTGCTATATTTTTGTACCCTGTGATTTCATGAGGGAGTCTCGATAGATTCCGACTGTACCATTAAACTCCTTTTAATATATTATCAATACACATACATTAAATTGTCTGTGCTTATTTGTCACAGAAGATTTTATTATTACATTAGCATCCACCAGACATTCTTGGACATGTTAGAACACCAGCATTCTTTGTCAAATCTCTCACAGCCAGTCCATCAGCCACTCGAAACACCTGGTCTGGCCTATAGTTTGGCCTCATTGTAGCACCTTTGTCCTCTGTTCCTTTAAACGAGGCCCCGTTTTCAAACACATCTGCGATTGATTTGAAATTGCCATCGGTGCTACTGTCCCAGGTTATCTGCGCGACAATTATACTATCAGTTTGTAATTTCTATGGTTGCGTAGATGCTATACTTTGGTAATATACATCAGGTGAAAGAAAGTCTTGTATTAGACGGTTTCATAGCTCCAACTTAATATTTGAGTCATACTACCTTTAAAATATGATTCAGATGGGGTTTCATAAACTTGTGAGACTGTCTCATACAAGTTTTTTTCCGATCTCATAAACTCGTGAGACCGTCTCATACAAGTTTTTTTCCGATCGTAGTTTCATTAGCATGTATTTTACCATATGCAAAATCTATGTATTGTTTTATTTTGGTTTACCTCTTTGTTGCCTCCATTAGGTGCAATGAAGAGATTAGCTTGGCTCTTGATGCTAGGGTTCATGCTCCCTCCAAGTGCATATATTCCCCATCCTAGGTATAGGTTGTTAACAACATGTGCATACCCAAATCGAATCCTATAAAAAATCAATCAGATTAAGAATCACATGTCTAATATGATTGATTGATTGAGTCAGAAAAAATGATAGATGTACCTTGGCATTCTCTGTTCGCAATTAGGGCCAAAATGATTGAAAGCAACTGTGACCTTCATGTTCTTATCCCTTCGGAACCCATCATCGTGCCCTAAAAGCATCACCTTGTCCTGAAACCTAAACCAATTGTTCGATATCGTGATGTCAGTCGAACCCCTAGTAACGTCGATCAGCCCGTCTTGACAATCGTGCAACGTGTTGTGGTCGATCCATATCTTCGAAGAGGTCACCATTCTGATTGCGTCCCCATCAACCGGGCCGAGCTGAACGATCTTCCTATCCGGCCCCATAACCGGGCCGGGCTTTTGCGCCTTGCAGTCATGGATACGGAGGCCATGTATGATCACGTTGGTTGCCTGTTTCATCATATTTTACAAAAAAATCATACCTTGACTGGTTTACAAAATTTGAAGTTAGGAAAAGATTTTGTTTAATTTATTTACATACCTTGTAAATCAAAAGACATGCACCGTGTGAAATTCGAACATTATTAACACCTCTTCCATCAATTGTTGTGAAACTGCTAACAAGAAGAGGTTTGGCAAGTGTAATGTTCATGTTCCTCTTAAATGTGATCCAAACTTTACCCTTGAGGTTGGTTACTCCAAACCTCAAGGTTCCGGGCTTCGGGCTCAACGGGTTGTCACTTGGATCCGTTACCTTATAATTTATGACGTCGCGTCCAATGTTGTTGGTCATTTTTCCAGCATAGCCAATCGAGCATCTTGCCAACTCTGGCGACGATTTCTCGCCGATTAGAATCAAATCCTCCAACATTTGTCGATCACGTTCATTTTGTACGTTGTCGTTTTGGCTCGGGCCAAGCCCGGATTCACTAGGATGGGTATTGAAATTGCCCATAGAAGACACAAGGTAATGCCTTGTGTGCCTCTTGACACCATTTCAAAGAATGGAAAATCTTGTAAGATTTTTCAATAGATTGATAGTTAATGTAATATATATAATAAATATTATATATATTATGGACAAATAAAGGTCGAATGAGAATGGGAGGAACATGGTTTTTATACATCCAACTATGAACTAATGTTGTTTGGTTGGACAATTGGTATTGATGGTTGAAATGAAGGGTGAAATTAGCGCCTGTGCTTTGAACGGTAGTTTTTCAACTAATATTAGTTTTGTGAATGAGAGAGCTTGAATTGTGGGGAAAAACATTAGCCAATTATTGGAACACATTCATTTTTATTTAATTTGATGACAGACATGTATGTTATATAGTGATAGTGTGACTTAATAGTAATCATTTGAAATTAAACATAATATTGTAAGTGAATTTAGATAAGAAAGCCTCTTCTAGAGATTCATAAATCCATTTTTGTTAGTATTCAAAATTTAATATTAATGAACAGGATTGTAGCTTGTGTTTTCTAAAATTAACGAATTAAAAATAGATTATAATAAATAGTTGGATTAGTTATTGTTTCGAACATTCACACTGCAATTAGAAGACCTTCTCATGGAAGACAAAAATTTAAGTGCCCCTAAGTTCACGTGATTTTTTCTCTAAGTTTCACTATTATGCATACACACGCTAGTCGCTATTATTATTGTGCACATAAAATATCGCAGATACTACCACGTCTCTACGGAGCCAAACAAATGGAGTGTATGCTATTAAATAAGGGTTAAGTCTTATATACATTCAGGTGCACCGTGCACTCATAGTGCATTTTAGAACCATGCAATTTGTTATATTGAAAAATACAATTTGTTTATACTAAAGCGTGCAACTATTTTTCCATATTAATAGTTGCAGGGTTCAATGTAAACAAGTTACACCTTTCAGTATTACAAATTGCATGATTCTAAAATACACCATGAGTGCACATCACACCTAGATGCATATGAGACCCACTCTTAGTTAAATTATATTTTTTAAGAATTATATTTGAATGTATATAATCATTAGACTATCTAAGTTTGAAATTTCTTTTGAGATATACATTTATGATTTATCGTGAAATCGAGTGTTGTTTCAATCAAATGAGCAAGTGAGTGTGTTTTTTTCATTAACAATCAATTACAATAGTTTTTTAAGATAATAAATTACAATAGTTCCTTCTACCATCGGACATATAATACATTTTTTTGTCTTGCTATAAACTGACACCGCAACAATCATATGAGGGAAGCCACCCGAAACTGCAATCCAAAATCACAACTACACCGAATGCAGAATTTTCGGTTCGAGCTCTAACCACTTCAGATATTCACACTTAACATAAACAAGTGAGTGTTGTTTCAATCAAATACAGTGAACTAAATTAAAATCAAGTCAAACTCGAATAGCATTTTTTCTACACTTAATTTATATGTATAAATTTATTTTATTACAGTATTATATTTACTCAGGCAGTTAAAAAAGTATTAGCAAACAATATAATATTCCGTATACTGTATAGGCTATGGACTGTTCAAAAGGAATTAGTCAAAGTGATCAAATTCATTTATATATATAAGCCTGACTTAATTTTCAACCTTGTTTACTGGGAAGACCCAAAAATAGACATAGCACTACTATTATCTGACCCAAATTGCCATTAAAGTGAAATAAATATATAAAATTCATTTATGTATTAAATATAATTTTTGAAGAGAAATGTTGACTCTTAATCAATCTTGTCTTCTCATATATTCCTTAAAAAAAGCCTCTGATTTATTTTTACAGATTTACTCCGCAAAATAAATAAATTATGAATGTTATAATGTATTATTAAAAAAATTATAATTAAAATCATCATAAGAAATAATGTCGTTTAATTTTTTTTCATTTAGATGCCACCATTTATAATTAGACAGACGGTAACTTGTCCGTGAACTTTTATTTAAAAAAAATATTAAAATGAGATTTTATTTATTAAAATTAAAAGTTGAGATTATATTATAATTTGTGAAAAAAAAAGGTAATTTATTCCGCAATTAAACCTTTACTTTTACATAACCTTGTTAATATGACTGATTAGATATGTTACCAATTTAGCTATATTCTGAATATATGTAAAAAGTAGTACTAGTATTTTATCAAACATAATATTCAATTAAAAACAAAGATAATCAGAATTTCATGCGCTCCCTTTCAAAGTTCAAACTACCCCCACAAGACAACAAATTACGCCTCACCAAATCCCACAATCTTTATGCTGGAAGAAAGTGACAAAGGGTATTTCTGTCATTCCCGCCATCTTTGCCATCCCACCGTCACTTTATCACTCCCACAGACCAATAGGATTGAAGCACCCGTTTGGCAATGGCACGACGAAGAGTACATATTTCTGGCAAAAATGTTTTTTTTTGTTCCTACAACTTTCATATTTTTTATTTATTTTGCTAGTATTTTTTATTGAGTTGGTATCTTTTTTGAACCGCATTCACCGTAAACCCGATTTTTTTTAATGACATCTTTCTTTTATAATATAAGTCACACCCTTTAGTAATATAAATCACACCCCTTATTTCATATTCTCACCAACTCTTTCTTTATAATATAAATCACACCTTCACTTTTACGAAGTAATACTTTTTAAGTAAAAACGTCACACCCTTTACATAAAAAAAATCACACTCTTTAATAATATAAGTCACACTCTCATAACTAATTTAAAAAAAAACATTATTATTTATCTTTCTTTTTTTATTTTGATTTATTGAATTTAAGTTTTGACTTTTTATTAGGTGGTTAAATTTTTTTTTATCGTATTTATTTTTAAATTTTAAATTTCAATCTTATAATTTATATAATTAAAATTAAAAAATTATAAAAATATGTAAATTGCAGAATGCAAATCAAAATTTAAAAATTAAAATAATTAAAAAATTGAAAGTGGGTAAATTACTAGATAAAAATTAAAAGGTAAAATCTATATCTATCTATCTATACTATATTAAAAAGTGACAAGAGTGTGAAAATTATTTTTGGACCAATTTACCCTTGAACTTTTTAATCTTGATCATTTACACCCCATATTTAATTTATTATTAATTTTGTTATTAATTTTCATTATCCATTTTTACAATTAATGTCTTTTCATTTTCCCATTTTATTTATAATTCTTATCAATTACTTCGATCGCGAAAAAATGTCATGCACCTTTTTTTGGGGAATGAGTTCTTGAGACTCTGACCGGGTGAATATTTAAATACAAATTTAATTCATTAATTATTCTTAGCGTGAATTAATCATATTAATTCAAATAATAATTGCAACAACATATCACATATAAAAAGCCCGTAAAACCAGCGAATCTCACGAATCTCACGGGTTTCGTGAACGTGCCGTCTCGGGATAACTGGTTTGGTCGGACGGACTAACCAAAAGGACTTCCCAAGTATTTCCTTAGCCCTTTTTCGACAATCTTGGAAGGATACTTTCATGAACAATTAACAAAAGGAAAAAAATAAACTTTTTGCACCGTATGTGGATTCTTTAATATTTCGTAGCGTGGAATTGTTCTTGGGAATGAATTAATCATCCATTTTATAGGAGAGGAGTGAGCGAAATTTGTGTGTTTTTTCAATGTGGGAAAAAGACTTTTTGAATATTATTAAAATATTCACAAAAAAATCCACCTCACTCAAGTTTATGGAATTTTAGAAAATTATAAGTTTTTGGATCTTTATTTATGAGATATTTTTGAATTATTTTATATATTTTCAAGAAAATCAAAAAAAATTTATTTTATTTTCTACTTTTAGAAAATTTCTATATATATAGGCTTTGAATTTAATGATTTATTCGAAATACATATCTTATTCTTAAAATTCGAAAAATTTTCTCCCGTCATAATCTAAAATTATTAAATGTTCAAAAAAAATTAAAAAATTGAAAAATTGGGTAAATTACTAGATAAAAATTAAAAGGTAAAATCTATATCTATAATTATCATCTCCTACTTTTATTAAAAAGAACCGAGTGGATCATTTAAAATTGCACGAAATTTATTTTTTTAATTAATTTTGTTATTAATTTTTATTATTTGTTTTACATTTGATGCGAACTTTTTCTCCCGGTATACTCGAAAGCTGATTGGCAGCAGTCTTTTCCACTCGCGTGTCTCGAATGTATTGACCCCATTTTTAATTTATTATTCAATTTATCAATTTGAGTCATTATCCATTTTTAAAAACAAGACATTATCACCTTTTCTTGATTTTTAGCGTCCCATTTTATTTTGCTATAATTCAGGTTTTATACAATTTTCCTATACAATGCCTTTCATGTAAATCTATCTCGCTTTTCGTCTTAAAAAGATTTTAAAAAAGACAATCCTTTCTTGGAATCTGATCAAAACCGGTTCAGCGTATTATCATAACCCGATATTTTCTTGCGATCTGGTAATGAATGTGTCAAAGAACTTAAAAATATCAAAAATATTTTCAAATACTAATTTTGTCGTCTTATAGGACTAAGAATACCATATGTAAATGCTGTTTGCCCGCGTAAATGGACTTCTTGAGCTTACAAACAAAGATGTTCTTGTTTTCAATGAAACATGGATCTCTCCGTCAAGGTATTTTTACATTCGGCGTTAAATATTCTATTATTATTTATTTTATTGTTATTTTTATCTATCTATATCTATATTATATTAAAAAACCCTCCCACTATACTTGACAAGAGATATCCTTCCCCGTAAAATTATTTTGGGTGCGGATGTCATTGTACGATCTTGAGAATTTATGTGTCTTGCTCAAACTATATTAGTTGTTTTTCAAAGGCACTTGACCCCAGAGAGCGACTCGGGGAAGATCAAATTTATGTTAAGCTTGATTTTCATCCCTTCATCGGATAAGTAGTACAAAAACTCATCCATTTGAGGTATTAGCCTCCACGGTGAGATCGTGGGGAACTTGATGCAGTTTTTCCGGTATTTTTTAAACGATTTTATTGTGTAATCTATTCAATTTATTATCCTAATAAAATTAAAAAAATAAGAGACCTCATTTCAAAAAAAAACAAATTAAATTTAAATCAATATTTGGGCAATAAATTATCCAATTGTCATCATTTTTCCATTTAGAACGAAACCAATTTCAACAACTCCCAATTAAAATTGTCCCATTTTTAAATGAAGATGGAGGCGGATGTTATCCAACTTGAGTTTGGTGTCTTATCATCATTTTAAAAGATCAATTCAGAAAAAAAAATTTCGTGCCCTTTACCTCATCATTTCGCCGAATCTCTAATTTATTTAAATTTTTTGTGGAAATCAAACATGGTCCTAGTCTATTATTGACTTTTTCACGATCATCCAAATGTCGTATCGTGCATTAAAACATTAAAATCCATGACAATTGGATACATCTCAAAAGCAGTCTAAATAAGCCTTGGTTCTATTTAAACACGTTATCCAATTTCAAATTTAATGTCCATGAATTAAATTACAATTTAAAAAATTGAGAGTCTAAGTAAACAAGAAACTTTGATACCGGTTGTTGGGGAATGAGTTGTGCATCTATTTCATAAGGTGAATATTTAAATACAAATTTAATTCATTAATTATTACTAGCATGAATTAATCCAATTAATTATTTAAAACATATTAATTCAAATAATAATTGCAACAACATATCATGCGTATAAAAAAAGCCACGTAAAACCCACGAAAATCTACTAAAGTTTTAATTAATTTACCATTCTCTTGGGGATAATGACGGACTAACCAAAAGGACTTCCCAAGTATTTCCTTAGCCCTTGCGTCCGAAAAAGGATACTGCAATTAACAAAAAATAAAAAAATAAACTTTGTTGCACCACGTTTGATTTCTTTATCATTTCCAAAGACCATGGAATTGTTCTTGGGAATGAACTAATCATCCCTATTTATAGGAGAGAGGGTGAACGAAATTTGTGTGTTTTTCAATGTGGGAAAAAGACTTTTCTTGGTCACCAAGAAATCTTGAATATATCTCATATATTCTTTTTCCCATAATTAAAATATTCCACAAAAAAATCCACCTCCTCAAGTTTATGGAATTTTAAAAAAGAAAATTATAAGGTGCAAGAATCCAAGATTTGGATCTTCAATTTATGAGATATTCTTGTATTTCAAGAAATACATATCTTCCATAATATCTTTTCAAGAAAATCAAGAAAATCTTTCTTGCCCACTATATTTTCTCTTTTTTTCGAAAATTTCTATATAGATAGGCTAGTGGGAGATTTCTTGAATTTAATGAGATAATCTTGTATTCCAAGAATACATATCTTCATTCCATAACAAAATTCAAAGAAAATCTTTCTCCCATCATATCTATAAATTTCAAAAATTTTAGGGAAATATAAGCAACAATATTTATTTTATTTTAATCACCTTTTTCAGCTTATTGACTATATGTTGGGCTACTCGTATAGGGCCCTTTAGGAGAATTAAGATTGACCTTCTAATGGATCTTGAATATCTAATATTGAGCCACAATATAATTCAAGCCCATAAATATTAATTAATCCCACTTACATAATTAATATTGCACTATCCATCTTAACCCATATTACATCCTCCCTATCATTATTTCCCGTGTTTAAGATTATCTAGCCCATTAATTAATTCAAGCCACCTTAATAGCTTTCCGTTAATTAATATCTTTTGTCCTTGGTCGAGGAACGGTTCAACATTATTATCCATACCGAAAAAAAATCCACTTGCAAGATTTGGTATGATAAAGCTTATGAACCTCCCAAGAGGGCAAATCAAGCAAAGCGTTTTGCACATTCTTCTCAGATTAAATCTTAGCAATCACATGTGACCAATAATATTGCCCAAGATAAAAAGTATTGAATCTCTCATTCGCTACCCATGATAAGTCAAAGCAATAGTTACCAATCCCACGTGATCCTATTTATTATCTTAAGGTTAAGAAACAACGAACGACCGAGGTCTAATTTTTCCTTGTTCGATTACAAGAATTTATCCTCCTCAGGTTCTATTCACCGCATCACCATGCACTAATGTAATCTCTTGGTCAAGACAAAACAATGAGCCTTACACCTCAACCTTTCGCGATGGTTGTTCATTTCCATCTAGGTCGCGAATGAATGGCGTACTTATAGTTACAAAGGGGCTCACATTTAATCTTACGTGATCGGGTATCACTAAATTAACTACTGATGTAACACGCATTTAATTATTGAATGTTATGCAAAGAAATATATATAACATTCAATCATATTTAAAGCATCAAAGATAAACAATTTATTTCAAGAATAAGTTCGAGAATTCGCCGATTATACAAAGTAAAAGCATATTTTTCAGTATAATCCCAACACCTTTATTATCGAGTTTTTGTGAGCGAGTTGTTTATTAGTATTTCAAATGATAAAATGGTTTTTAAAGAGGGGTATTATAAATCTACCTCTCATCTATTGCATGCATCTTTAAAAAATATTTTGTCATTTCAAATACTAATAAAAAAACTCGCTCGCAAAGATATGTGAAAACAGTAAACATGCACGTTTCTTTGGGATGAAGGGGGTATTTTTCAACTGGTATTCTATTATTATTTATTTTATTGTTATTTTTTATCTACCTATATCTATATTATATTAAAAAATGACAAGAGTGTGAAAATTATTTTTAGAGCAATTTACGCTTGCTCAAACTATATTAGTTAGACAGATTTTCAGAGATTTTTAAATGATTTGGGATGTGTAAGTTGTTAAAAAGATAATATGAAAAAACAAAAAATAAAGACCTTAATGCTTAAATTTTACAATATTATGATCATCCAAGGAAACCATTAAATTAAAATTGTCCATGGAATATAACTATGTAGATAATTAGGTGGAAAAAAAAACTACCTCCATCCCATTTTAGTTGTCATTGAAGAAAAAAATTTGCACCAAATTAAAGGAATAGTAAAACATTGTTTCTGAGACCAGACCAGTTACAAAGACATTAATTTTGTCATTACGAATCTGGGATTACAGAAAGAGCAATAACAAGCTATAATATTAAGAATAAAAAGGTCTTACACGATAATCATAAAAAATAATAGGATGATTCAATTGACCAAAAATACCATCACAATTTCATATCATTTTGATGATTAGATATGAAATTTCAATAATTTCACCATCAGATTTCTAAAAAAAAACTCCAAAGATCAACTTCTTTCATTGTAGAAATTTAAACTTTGTTTGATATAACAAATATGCACTACTAAAATACATGAAAACTCGTAATACGATTATCGCGGGCCACGCAACGAACGCGTTTAAAAAACCTAGTTATAAGACAAAAGTCCCTAACTCATTATTCTCAAGGGAGAATCTAAAATTTGAATTTTTTTTAATGTCATTTTCTTTTTATATTTTGCGTCCTAAATTGCATATCGATAAATTATCTTATCAGTTGACGGTCGTTACCATGAATATAAGTTGTAGATATGTTGAGCATATTTAGGGTGTGTTTTGAAACATTGAAAATAATTTTTAGAAGCACTTATTTCCAAAAGTTAAAAAAATAAATGTTTTAAAATTGTTTTTAAGATTTCAAAATACACCCTTATTTCCACTTTTGCCAAACATATAGTCACATGCGAAGCCAAATGAGTATAAAA
The DNA here is from genome assembly GCA_037126765.1 of Stenogyne calaminthoides. NCBI lineage: Eukaryota > Viridiplantae > Streptophyta > Magnoliopsida > Lamiales > Lamiaceae > Stenogyne > Stenogyne calaminthoides. Next base: position 30,624,250 of record JBBCBC010000015.1, on the reverse strand, counting down.
ATATGAATTTTAAATAACATTTATATTTTGCAAAAGAGAATTTTTCGTAATATGTGATACATGTATTTCATAAAAAAATAAAATACAATGTCCTTGCATTATTAAATAATAAAATTCATCCATTGAAAATCAATAATAATAGATTGTTTCATTTTTCAAAAATTAGAGCCTACCGAATTCATTTTACTCCATCTGTTTCGAATTAACTTGCACTTTTTGATGTGCACACAAATTAAGAAAATTGAGTAATGAATAGTATTTTGAGGGGTAATTTTGTAACCTTTTACGTATAAAATAAATAAGTAGTTTGAATTGTGTGTATGTGTGAACTAAAAGTAATGACATTTTATGCAAAATTGTAAATATTGTGATGGTAAAGTTTATGAAGGATTTCTAACTTTAAATGTGTGCAAGTTACATCGAAACGTTTGAATAAAAAAAAATGTGCAAGTTATTACGAGATATAGGGGAGTACTAATTACTGTTAAGTTATAGACGCTGACTGACTGTTTAACGTCCCAACTTTCATTTTTAGCAGTATTCGACCAGAATGAACCTTTAGGGTTTTGATCCAATTTCGCTTATAAATGCCTGTATGATTCATTGTATTTATTATCACTGAAAATATTAGTAAATCTCATGGTTTGATAATGCCCGCAGTCGTAGTCAACCTGACGAACTGAGTCACTAAATCTATGTTATTTAATTGCATTTCTATCATTTTCATTATATTTGATTTTTTTTTGTCTCGTAATATACACAATTTTTTATTTTAGTCCTGTCAACTTACAAATTTGGACCAAAATCAAAGTAAGTTGGGTGGACTAAAATTAAAATGTGTGCAAATTCTGGGATAATTTTTTTTTCTAAATATATTTACTCCATAATTTATTCAAAAAAATATTTGATTATATTAAAAATATTGAATTTTATCCATAAAATTTATTTGGAAAATATAATTTTTTGGTCCCATAGTACAAATAACTCATATAAATTTTCATATATTTTTTATTAATACCAAAAAAACATTTATTTTCATATATGCAATATTTTTCCCATTTGTCAAACACATCCTTAACATCACTCACATATTTTTTTGTAAAAGAATGCTGTACTTGTAGCCTCTATTTGCGTCCTACTTGGGGTGCGATTAACAACCCACGAAGAAAATAAAAAACGAAAAGTGAAAAAAAAATGGAGAGAAATATTATTATTGATTGCTTTTAGACAGGGAAATAGAGAGAGAGAGAGACATGCTGTTTGCTTCTGTGGAAATAAGATAAACGGTAAAATATTCGAGGAAAAAGTTTTCCCACTCTCTATACGTACAAATCAGTATATCTATACACAGAGAGAGAAAATCTGGATCCTCGTTTCATTTTTTTTTTGTACCAATCGACGTTCTATATGTTATTAAACACACTGGAGAAAAATGGTCGAATCTGAATCCAACATTCCGATGCTGCTCCGATCTTCCATCAATCCCTAAACCTACATCGTTTTTTTTATCTGAATGAAGTGAAAATAGGAAGGGGGAAAAAGCAAATCAGTTGTTGATTTCTGTTTTTTTTTTTTATAATATTGTTGTTGCTTTGATTTCTCTTTCTCCGAGTGTTGCACAAGAATGGATGGCGGTGATGGTGGAGAGGTGGCATCAGCTTCGGCGGGTCCACCTACGCCGCTCGAGTGGAAATTTTCTCAGGTCTTCGGCGAGCGGACGGCCGGCGAGGAAGTACAAGAAGGTAAGATTGTGAATTGATGAATGAGAGAAGATATTGTTTGCTTTGGGTTTGGATCTGTTTGTTAGGGTTTGGGTTTCTGTGGATTTGATCTGTTTTCGGATCAATAATGGCTTGATTTAGGAGAAATTTGTGGAAATCGATTGGGGATTTCTGTGTGATCTGCATGATAGTGTATTGTTTTGCGTTTCGAGGTTTGATAGTGTGGAGTGAAGTGAATTGAGTTCATTGATGATTTTGCTGGCTTATCCTCTGTTTGCTCTTGGTTTTTTCTTTTCAAAAGTGTTTCCTTATTTTTGAGATTGAATCTATGTGATTGCTATTTTACACTGTGGTTTTGAACCTTGCACTTCTTGAGTCTAGATTTATGAAGACGATGCAATTTATATGGCTTGAAACTGAGAGTTGGCTTATTAAGTCTTTACATGCTGCATTGAAAGTGAGGTATAGTTGGAGTTATATCCATAACCTGGTTCCTGCATTTGAATAGTTTGCTACAGTTGTCACAAAATCGGGCTTAAGGTCATTGGTCGTCTAACTTGAATATCGTTATGCAATTGCCTGATAAGTGTGTCAGTGACATAAGTAACTGTCATTGGTCATAAATGATAAGGATGCGTCACAAGATGATTGCGGCTTCCAAAAGTCCCAATTTTCCTGGGACTTTACAACGTAGGCGAATATGTGTTAATGCTGGAGAGATTCATAACGATGCGTTCCCTTTTAAGTATGTGGTTCCAGGAAAAAAGAGAACAATAAGCTGGTTCCATGTAAAAGGGAATTATCGGTATCGACTGCACCTATGTGATGACATTTGCATATATGTTGTTGACTAAGTAAGGTATTCAAATGATAATGGTCATCCAGTTGGGGGGGTGGGGGTGGGGATAGGGGGGATGCAGCAGTGAAGGGAAAGGAAAATAGTGCAGGATCATAATTAAGATGGAAACTATTACAGAAAGACTGTCTTAGTGACAGGAGGTAGTTTATTTACCTGAATGGGGTATTAATCATGATGAACTTTCAGTTCTCTCTCTCTCATACAAAAGAAGACTTATTTTGAACTTGACAGAGGTTTTGACTTCTGACTGGAGATAAGACATTGAATTCTTAAATGATAAAATGCCGTTTTGTCAGATGTATATTTTGACCCAAGAAGGGGGAACATCGATGATGTACTTGAACTTCCTCAAATTTTTTACAATTGACAGGCATTTTGCTACCGATTTTGGCTATGCAAAACATAGCCAGGGAGGTTCTCATTCCTGTAACTTGTATGAATTAGTGTTACATCATACTTTTCCTATGTATTATAAATGGTTTTCTATATTGTTGGTATATAACACCTTAATTCCTATATTTTTTTGACTTGTGACAAGTATTGCATCTTGCTTTCATTGGATGATTGTGTTTTAAGTCTTTAAATTTACAGATTGACTTTTAGCTGATGTAATATATAATTGAGTTCTTACATTGTTTTTTTTTTCTTTATTTTCAGTTGATATCATCTCCGCAATAGAGTTTGATAAAACTGGTGACCATCTGGCCACAGGCGACCGCGGTGGAAGGGTTGTGCTATTTGAAAGGACTGATACCAAAGAGGTGACTTCCAATTGGCAATTCAAGTTTTAATTTGGCTGTCTTAGTAATATGCATTTCAATATTTTACTTTTGCAAATTCATTCCCAGGCTGGTGGAAATCGGAGAGATTTAGAGAGGATGGACTTTCCAGTTACTCGACATCCAGAGTTTCGTTACAAAACTGAATTTCAGAGTCATGAACCCGAGGTATTTTCGAGAATCAGCTCATCTGTTATTGTTACTTGCTAGTTTTCTGTGTTCTCTCATTCCTCTCTTCATAGTAATAAGCTTGAAGTAGAAGGCTTGGCATGTAATAATGACGCTTGCTTATATTTTTTTATCAGTTCGATTATCTCAAAAGTTTGGAGATCGAGGAGAAAATCAACAAGATTCGTTGGTGCCAGGCCGCTAATGGTGCCCTCTTTCTTCTGTCTACTAATGACAAAACCATTAAGTATTGGAAGGTGCGATCTGGATTTTTTTTTGGGGTAGAATAGGAAATATATACTACATTGTGTTCATCTGATTGTAATTGTGCCACGGTGGTTATGAAGATCTATGATAAGAAGTTTTCTGAGGATTTGGTCTCATACTTCTAAACTCGTGTACTGTTTCCAAATTTTGTCTTATTTTTTTCCTTTACCTTCTAAATCTCTTCAAAGAGCCTATATTGACCATGTTTTAAGCACTGGAGTACTATATACACTAGCTGAAAGAAAATTGTATTTCCTTTTGCTTTATTTGTCGTAGGTATTAACATCTATACTTATCTTACTGCCTTGTTATTTGGATTTCTTCCTTTTGTGGTGAGGGATGGTTTAAATTTTTGTGAAGACATGCTATATTCATGGATTTTCATGATGTTGGGGGGATTACATCTTTCCTTTCAGGATAATTTCCTGATTATTATCAGAAGTATTTACTTTCATTCTCTCTATTAATCCCCCTCACTATGATTATCATTCCTTTTTTTTTTTAAAAAAAAAAAAAAACAGGTCCAGGAGAAAAAAGTCAAGAAAATTTCTGAAATGAATGTTGACACATCTAAAGCTGCTGGAAACGGTAGTGTTGCAAGTTCTAGTCTTTCTTCTGGTCCTAAGCAGTGTCTTCCTAATGGCGGTTATGCAGACCGATCCTGCAACAGTTTGAACAATGACTTGTCTTTTCCACCCGGGGGCATCCCCTCTCTGCGATTGCCAGTGGTAGTTGTACTTACCTGTTCTATAGTTTTTCTATGGATTAAAAATTTCTGTCTTGAGCTTTCTTTCAGCTTATTATGAAGTTATTTTGTAAAGTGAAAATTGCTTCTGTTGAAGTCAAACTATTTACAACATGCACATATATACCAATTCTGGTTTACTTGTGCTTCTGTCTTTGTGGATGTGTTTCTTGATTTCAGTACCAATTTTGAGTTACTCGTTAACTTGGGGCATAATGCTAATTATAATATACTTATCATAATTTTCCTGTGATGCTTGATGATGCAATTTTAGGTCACAAGCAGCGAAACCAATCTTGTTGCAAGATGTAGGAGAGTATATGCACATGCACATGATTACCATATCAATTCTATCTCAAATAACAGGTGAAGAACAATTTTAATGTTGTCTAATTATGTCTCCCAACTTTACGCCCTTCAAGTTGATTTTGATGAAGTGTTTTTTACTGTGTGATCAACTGTTCAGTTACCTATATTGATAATTGTCTGTTATCTTATGCTCTTTAACTTGGGGCCCTAAACTTTATTGTGGAATAACAACAATACATTTAATGCTTGCAGAAAACTGAAAGCCCATTTTTGTGGTCTATTATTTGTTATGATGACTTTATGCATGGTTGTGAGAAAACAAGTCCTGAGTATTTTCTCTACGTTGATGACTGTACTAAAGTATGCAATACATGACTTCTTTCACATTCCTCTCATTTACCCCCTCCTCCCTGGTGCCTCAATATGTTTCTCTACACAATCAGGTAGAACTTCCATATGGAAAAGTATTGAACTGCAAGACCTAGAGAATAAATGTTCTCGAAAGAAAGTCTCTTATGATTACTTTTCAAAATTTTCATCGAAGTGATTCTGTGATAGTTGATTTTGATTGGAAATAATATAGTCAGATACTAATCACCCACATCCAAATCCGAGTCTATGGACCTTTTTCCTGTATTGTGGCTCACCTGGGGGAAATAAATTATAATTAATTATTATTAACTATTCTTTCCCACTGTTCTAGGTATTGAAGCCTTTCCCTTAAAAACATATTTCTATGCTTGTAGATGAACATGGGCTATGTGATGTTGTACATATTAGCTAAAAGCTATTGTATGTAAGTTTGATTGCACCTTTCTACTCCTTTCTATCTGATAAAATTAATTTCTTTTTAATGTTATGCAGTGATGGTGAAACATTTATATCAGCTGATGATCTACGGATAAATCTCTGGAACTTGGAAATAAGTAATCAGAGTTTTAACATTGTTGATGTGAAGCCAGCGAATATGGAGGATCTGACTGGTAAGTTAATTTGTTCTTTTTGTGTTTTTTGTGCTCTTTCTTCTCTTTTCTTTTCTTTCCCTTCCTTTTTGTTTCTATTGCATGAGATCTTCCAGGATTCAAATAATTTCGATGCAAACCAAAAAATTCCAACATCTTCACTATAAATATTGGATGATTTTGTATTGAGATTTTATTATTCCTATTGACTTTTAAATAAATAAAAACTATTATTCTGTTGCTTTTTTTTTCACTTGTATATTAGCTCTTTCAGAAACAAATTAACAACCTGAATTCATCTAAACAGCCTGAATTAAAGAGCCTAATCACACTAAAAAAATGAACTTCAATTAATTAACTCTGTCTCATTGCAGAGGTGATAACGTCAGCTGAGTTTCATCCTTCTCACTGCAACACATTAGCATATAGTAGTTCAAAAGGATCAATACGTCTCATCGATTTGCGGCAATCTGCATTGTGTGATTCACATTCAAAGATGTAAGTTCAATGCTCTTATTATACCACTGTTGTTTTGTCTGCCTTGAATACTATCATAATGGTGAAAGTCAAATATTAGATTGCTGTGAGACTGCTTGAGGTCTCTGTTTCTAGAACAGTGTTCTTTAACTTTTATCCCCCTTGCTCAGGAATGATTTATTTTCTGATGAGACATTGACGTTCCTTTCGTAAACAGATTTGAGGAACCGGAGGCACCTGGCACGAGATCTTTCTTCACCGAGATAATTGCTTCGATATCAGATATTAAATTTGCAAGGGACGGCAGATACATACTGAGTCGTGACTACATGACCCTTAAGGTTCTGTCTTCTCCTAGTGCTACATACTTTGTTGTTTGCTTTTGATCCTCCAGTGGCTCAAGATGTGGTTTTCTGCAATTGGACTCGTGTTTTTTACTTTTACTTTAGTTTAGCCAGTGGTATCAAATTCATGTTTTTGGTCTGTAGTTCAAGCATATATAGTAACATATCTCATGCTGTCTATTGATCTTCTGCTGATTCATATCGTGCTTCAGTTATGGGATATTAATATGGATTCTGGCCCAGTTTCGACCTTCCAGGTTCACGAGTATTTGAGACCAAAGGTAAAGTAATCTGCTTAGGTCCATTGACCCTTTTTTTTTTAATAGATGTGTGCTGATCAAATTGCAATTTTTGAAATATCTAGCTATGTGACTTGTATGAAAATGATTCCATATTTGACAAATTTGAATGCTGCCTGAGTGGTGATGGTCAAAGACTGGCAACTGGTTCTTACAGGTAATCTTAATTTTTACTCTATTTGACCCCCCACCCCAAAAAATTAATTTCTAACAAAACACCTCAATTTTTTTTATTTTTTTTTGGTAATTGCAGCAATCTCTTCCGCGTGTTTGGTCGTGGTCAGGGAAGTGCTGAGGCCACAACACTGGAAGCAAGTAAAAACCCGATGAGGTACTTTCTTGGATTAACTTTTATACTGTTATCATACTTTGATTAATAAAACTGCCTCTTATTACTCACAAAATCACTTATGGCTTTTCCAGGAGGCAGATCCAGACCCCTTCCCGGCCATCCAGATCCCTGAGCAGCAGCATCACCCGTGTTGTCCGAAGAGGTACCTTTTTTTTCTTACCCCGACTCTTTACCTCCTACTTTACTGCATTCTCACAAGTATAATGTCATATAGAGCAATGTGTTGCACCGTGCAAATGATGCACAAATAATTCTGTTCAGTGAAAACAACTAATACTCACCAACTAATGCCTTTTAGTAAAACAACTAATACTCACCAACTAATGCTTTTCAGTGAAACAACTAATACCATTTAAAAATGCACTTGAGTTGCATGGTGCCACTGGTGCATAAAAGTATTTGCCTGTCATATATGATTAGTCTCCATCATTTTCTCTACTCACATGTATACTGGGGTTGGTTTTTCAGGTTCGGAGAGTCCAGGGGTTGATGCCAACGGGAATTCATTCGACTTCACCACGAAGCTACTCCACTTGGCCTGGCATCCCTCTGAAAACTCAATCGCTTGTGCTGCTGCAAATAGCTTGTACATGTATTATGCATAAAATGCCAGTTCTGACACCTGGCAAACATTTTGGATCGCTTTTTGAGAAACGCTTCTTTTGCCCGTTCCTCTCATCCGGGCCGCCTCGTAAATCTATAGCACAGGCTTAGTGGGTCAGGCTCTAAATACGGGTCTCTATGTAGAATTCACGACGGAGCAACATTTGATTGTACCTTCATACACAGCCATCCGTTCTTCTCTCTTCTGCTTCACCATCTATATTTAGTTTATTTTTTTGCTCTTCTATCTTGTTGGTGCTGGGTAGAAGTTGAGAAGGAATGTGATTGTAGCTCTTCTACGTACGATGAAAAACTGAAGAATGTCCTATATTGCCCCTTAGTTTTTTTAAAGGTAAATGTAGTTTTTCTTGAAATCTTGCTGGAAAGGAGCTGCTGCTAACTTGCAGAGCAGGGTGGTAAGAGTCTATTAACTTCCATGGATCTCTTTTGTAGGATGATGATTTTGGTTATTCTCTTTTTTCCTTTTTTACCCTTCCTCTTTTTTTGGATATAGAAATTTTATTTGATTTTTCTTTTGTAGAAGTATTCAAACCCCTGGGATTCTATTAATTTGTACAATATTTTTCATGCGCATCAAAAAAAGTATGCTGTTTATGTTTGGGCAATGGAGCCGAATAATACTAATGTCCTGTTGATGCTTAGTTAATTGTGTTTTTGTTGTTCTAATAAAGACAGGCATTTGAGGTTAATTACTTTGGATCTTTTGATGGTGCTGGTATGTTAGTGTTTGTTCAACCTGTATATTTATAACAATGCATTTTAGCCTATTTCTCAATTCTCAAATTTTTCTAAAATAAATTTAACAGATGATTTGATTTTGCCTTGTCCTGTGTTTTTTTTCTTTCCAATGGAGAATTTCAAGCTGGTATATGGAATTTGTTGCGAGTATTGAAAGGAGAAATTATAAGAAAAATGTATTTTCATCAGATCAAAATAAACAATATACAATTACCACAAATTTTCTTATGTCTAGGCATGACCTAGTGGCTGCAGGATACTTGCTTAAATTGAAATTTTATTTTTGGTACTTGGAAAGTTGTTCCAAACAGCATTATGTGACATAATGCTGGAATAGCATAGCATGTGGGACTAGTCATGTAAATTTTAATGATAAAAATTTGACCCTAATGAAGTTTTGTCTGAATGTGGCATGCTACTTTGATTCATGCAAAAGCGAAAGAGAAAACAAATAATCAATTGTTTGCCTAATGCATGGCCTCTCAATTTTGGGAATAGAGAAACACTCTCCACTTTTTAGGGAAGGTCGTGTGCTTTCCTTACCCTTTTTATAATTAATTTAATAATCTCCTAATTTTTTCCTATATTAAAAGTTTTAAAACCCATCAATGAGGAGTATGTATAATGTATATCAGATGCACCGAGCAATTCAAGTGTATTTTTAAAGCGCGCAACTTAACTCACTAAAATATAACTTATTTAGAGTGTAATATACAACTTGTTCAGTATAAAAAAAGTTGAACGCACATTACGGTGCACTCGATGCACATAAAACTTTGTCATCAAGACTAGGTCTTCTATAAAATTTGTCTCCGTGAAAACCTGGTTATATATTTACGCATACTTAATTCTTATTATCACGATTAATATTATTTTACCCTTCAATTATCACTATTAGTATCATTTTGTTGTAATATAAAAGTCACACATTTTTAGTGTTACTAGCAATATCTTTTATGTAGTAAAAAGATAACCACTTCAATTATCACAACTAATCTTTTTAAGAATATAAATCATATCCCTAAATTAATTTTCTGATTTTTATGTAAACTTGTAATCCTATATTCTGTTTCAAATATACATTCATAATGCACATAGATAATTCAGTGAAAACCACAAAATATTAAATTTAGCTTCTATAAATATAATGCCCATGTTTAAAAACTTGAATAGGTGTCGCAATATGGAAAGAAAATATTATGGGTGGAAGATTTGCAGAAAAAAAGAAAAGAAAAGAAAAGATGATGATGGGGGTGGTTCCATGTGTTGGGCCTCATAATTGAAAATTGGGCCCATTTGATGACAGCCACCCCAATCCACCCAAAATTACGACTTCACGTATTCCCCTACCAAATGGACGGCTCCCACTACCCCACTTAATAAATCAACGGTCTCGATTTTCCCGATACCATACAAATGATGCTCTTCTTTTATCAATCACTATTTCCATTTCACTGCTTCGTTAGCACGCAGGCTCGCTTTCCGGCTCGGCTCAACCCCACTATCACCCGGCTCGGCTATTCTTAATGGCGGCTCTTGTTTATTAGTAATTATTTTTGCAAACTAATAGATGTCTAGAAATGCATTATATTTTTTGATAATCGGGAAATTATGCCTGATATATGTGATGCTTGGAAAATTTTTGTGAACCTCAATTTTTACCAGTACTTTAAAATAAAAATATTACTGCTGTAGATTAATGTTTAAAAATTATATATATATATATTGATTGAAAAATCAAATAGTTTTTAAATATATGCTGCAAGAATTTAAGATTGTAGAACTATAAATCAAGACTTACTCATGATGCTTAGCTTTTTGAACGATAATATATGTCTGTTATTTTAGCATTATATAAGATTAAAATTAATTTTGATCACATCTTTTTAGATTTTGGCATGATAGATAATATTCGATTTAAATTTGAAGTTTGAATCCCAGTTACAAGCATTGATTCTATAAGTTTTTATGTAAAAGGAAAACTCTTCTCGGTGGTGATCTCACGCCAGATTTAGGTGCGTTGTGATAATCTTGAAACAAATAATTTATTATATTGAAATATGTAAATTTTTTTAAATTAAATTGTGTAACTATATCTTTACATTAATAATTATACGACTTAATATAAATAAATTATCTTTTTTAGTATAATAAATTGCACGTATCTAAATATAACACTTAGGTCGTGTTTAAATATTAATCAGAAAGGATACAGGAAATTCTTCTTGGAGTCATCTATATTTAAAAGACAAATGATCAAGTCTCGTTTAAGGTTAGAAAGGGCACTTTTGTGAAGAGGCTTGACTTTGAGTCCTCTTGTTTATATTTCTATAATCTTGATTTCTTGCAACAAATAATTCCGTAGGCCCAACCAATTTTTAAATAAAATAATCTTGATTATTCGGACAATAATTCCGTAACTCAGGCTATGTTTATAGGGCAGCCAAGAATTAGGGAATCTAATAATTGTTTAAAACATTATTCAATTCCATAATAATCTGGAAACAATCCATCTGTTTTAACTCTGTTTTAGCCAGAAATCCAATTTGAGAGCGACTGCACTTAGTGAGTGTGTGTGTAAACAACATCACTACACTCTGTAGTAGTGCGTGTGTGTGTGAGAGAGAAAGATAGTGAAGAGAGAGAGAGTGTGTATCTATATATCTTGTTTGAATATATGATGATCTCTGGTCTCCCTCTCACGCGGATTTGCAGAGATCATTCACATCATCATAAAAAAAAAACTGAGAAAAGGTCAAGTTTCTTCTTTTTCTCCCTTTTGTCATATCTGATTCTTGATAATTCTTCACCCTTTGAAGAATTAATTGATATTCAGTCAATTTTTAGGTAGTTCTAATTCTTGATAACCCTTTTATTCTCTGAGATTTTCTTGATTCTGATTATTTGATCTACAAAAAAGATCGATTTCTCGCTCAAGATCGCACCTTTCTTGATTTTACAACCACCCCACATCATCAAATCGGCCAAAGATCAAATTTTGATACCAAAGATTCAATCTTTGTGCGAAAAATGCAAGACCCATCTCTGTATTCACAGATCAAAGCACAAGTGCAGCAGCCGCAGGTACAATTCCCGGAGCAAGAACACCTGAAATGCCCCCGCTGCGATTCCACCAACACCAAATTCTGTTACTACAACAACTACAACCTCTCTCAGCCGCGCCACTTTTGCAAGAACTGCAGACGGTACTGGACCAAAGGCGGCGCCTTGCGAAACATCCCCGTCGGCGGCGGCTCCAGGAAGAACGCCAAGCGGAGCTCCTCCGCCACGTCAGCCTCCCCCGCCGCCGTCAAGCGGCCCGCGCCGCCGAATATCAAGAACGACGGCGGGGGCGAGGCGGCGGGGGCATTGCCGGTGAAGGGGGAGAGTTTTGTGGGGCAGTTTGGGAATTTGCTGGAAGCGAGTGGGAGTTTTAGCTCGCTGTTGGGGTCGAGTGTGGGGCAGTTTGGTAATTTTCTCGAGGGGTTGGGGCCCAATGGGTCAAGCTTGCAGATGAGTGATCAGTTTGGGGATCCGGGTTCGGGTCAGAATTCGGATCCACATGTTTTGGAGAGTGATGGTATTAGTAATAGTAATAATGCTGAGGGATTCTTGAACATTCACGGCGGAGACGGCAGCGGCGCCACCGCCGCCGGCGGTGGTGACGGTGGGTGTTGGAGTGGCGGCAGCAATGGGTGGCCTGATCTTTCTATTTACACACCGCGATCAACTTTTCTGTAGTACAAAAGTAACAGAGTTCAGGTTGAAAGGTATCAGTTCAAAGTTTTTTTTAAAATATAATGGATGGTGGTTGCTGATTGTGATGAATCTGATTTATAGATTGTATTAGTATGAATATGAAATTAAAATTTTAGACTGATGGAGAGATGATCAATGCTGTGAATTGAGATCTCTCATTGGCCATGTGATTTAGAATCCTATAGGCCTTTATTGCTGATTTTGTGTGTTATTGAGACCTTTGTATTATTATTGGTGGAGGTGATGATGATTAATATTTTATAAAAATAGCTCCTTCAACCTTTGTCCATTCTTAAAAATAGATCCCAATTGAGATACACAAAAAACTCATATGATAAGTTCTTATGCATTAGACGAGATGGGGTACATTTTAGCACAAATTACACCCACCCCTCACAAAATGTTAAAACACCAATGCTTAAATTATGTCTTGTTTCACCATGAGATTGTGTAATGTAAATGTGCCTCATATATATAATCTATTGTAAATTCAGTTACATGCATTTTTTGCATTCTTTTGGTGAATTTTATGGTGCCTAAATTGGTTTGCATATAATGAAATCCATATTTTCTTGGAGTTGATTCTCAATGTCTCATGTCCTATTTGGATGGACGGTTGAGATTTATCAAAATTGTAATTTGTTGATTGCTTTCAGTTCAATATGCACTCATTTGAAATATAGTTTTTGAATTTCCTCACATCTAAATCATTACATTGAAATGCCATGCAAACTTAATTGCAAAGACTGTAGTTAAGCTGACAAAGTGGAATTGTTTGTGGCTTCTGATTATGTGAAAAGTATGGTGTTTTGGTGGCTAGGGGTTTGAGAGTAGTTAAGTGGTATTAATACCAAGGTTGACATATAAAAAATACTGTATATCTAATTCTAAAATTTGGAAAGATAATCCTATCAATCATGAGTAACACTTCTAAATTTGAACTTTTCCTTTGCCAATATTTAATTACTAATATTTGTATGGGGTTTTGAATGAAATAAAATGCAAGAATTAAACATGTTATGAACTAAATGATCCCAAATTTGGCCATTCACATGCACATTCTTTTTTCTTTTTCAAAATTTCCAATTCTATATGTTGCTGTCTTTTGTCAATTAGTCTAATATGATGAATACAGTAACTTTTTAATTAAAATTTAGGTAAAATAAAAATTGAACAATTTTATATTGTCCCTCCGTCTCCCATCAATTTGCATAATTACTGTTTGGTTCCGTCTCCCATCAATTTGCATAATTACTGTTTGGTTCGTGTTTTTTTCTGAATCCAGCTTTTTTTATTAAGATTTTGAATAATTTTAAGAAAAGACGTATGATAGAGGGGATAAAAGACTATTATATCGCCACTTTTTAAAGTTTCATTTTATTATTTAAATATTAATAAATAACTCGTTTTTTAAAATAAGAGTAAAAAAATAAGTGTGTAAATTCTTGTTTGTGAGATGAAGTGAGTAATTTCTAATTCAATCTTTAAAGGATAGGAATTAGATTGTTGTATTGGTGCAAGATTGGAAAAGACAGCTCTATTAATCATGAAGCTGAACTCACTTTCTGTTAGAAGGGCCAATAAAGGCTCACAGCCCATCTGACCATCTATATGGACCACTTCTATTTTATCCCAATTTTGGATCAACGTTGACCCTGCCCATTTGCGCCACTAAAATGATGAAAATTTAATTTATTTTATATTCTCGTTATTTATTTAAAATGATAAAATTTGTTTACTTCCTATTTTAATATGTAGATATTGAGGTTCTGCACTCTTAAATGTCTCAATCTTTATAAATGGGAGTAAATTGACCTAATTAAAAAGAAAAACTGAATGTAGACGAATCTATGTTAAAGTACAATGTTCACATATACAATTACGACTAAATCTTGTATCCACTCAAATGCATCTTGAGCTCATAGTGCATTTTAGAACCTACAAATTGTTATATTAAAAGATGTAATTTGTTTATAATGAACCGTGCAACTATTTATATGAAAAAATAATTGCATAGTTCAGTATAAATAAATTGCATATTTCAGTATAAAAAGTTGCATGGTTTTAAAATATATTATAAATATACTATGCACCTGGATAGACATGGTCCATTGTACAATTACATGAAACTAGTTTTATATATGAATAAAAGTAAAGGAGAACTTTAACCCATGATCCCTTAAGCATGTAATATAAATATTCATTGTCATAAGTCATAACTCACAATAATATAGATGATGAAATGAATAGCACTATCAAATCATTTCCTATTATGGATTTGACTTAATTAGATTTCCACTTGTTTGCTAGCCTCATAACAAATTTGCTGACTTTAGACTTTTATCTTTCATAAATTGGTTTTATTTTAGGCTCTTGATTATTGGTCTTTCATAAATGTGGTCTATTTCATGGTAAAGAATTGAGGACACAGTTTTTATCAACACAAAGAGCACTAATAGTATGTGCTTGAATTTTAGTTAACAAATTAAATACATTTAATCAAGCTCGACAAATCTTATATTACTAGGATTTGGAATTGATTTATTTTTAAAACAAAGACCAATTTACCTGCACTCTCAATTTCAGTTTAACTAAACTTGTTCAAGAGTAATTTAACCACTAATCAAAATAAGACCAAGCATGAGTTTTATTAAAGCTTGTCAAAATTAAACTGGAATATATAATTGTAACACTGTAACACAAAAACCCAATAATTTGAGGGCCATAGACGAAGTCAAATAATAGCTATTCATTTATTTTTCAAGAAATATCGAATAGTTGAATTGAAGACAAAAATGGCAAATGTGGGAGTGGTCCACTGACCACGGTGCAGATGGACCCTGAAATTAATGAAGTTTGGGGCTCATATAATTTACTTCATAACTTATTGCATGCGTTGTTCTATATGATGTTGCCCACAGTTAGGAACAAATTTGCCGCTTTTATCGATTTTCTTGTCCCCTCAACTCAAATTTACGTATAACTCTATTTCTTTAATATTATTTTTATGTATGTAAATGATTATTGTTATGCACAAAAATTATTACTGTTTTAAAAATGGAGCATTTTTTAAGTAATGATAATTTTTGTGCATAACAGTAATAACGTATAGATTTGATTCACATTAATGTTACTCTATACTTTCACCTATTCTTTTTAAATGTCATTCAGAGTTTTATGATATCCGACGAATTAAAGATATTTTTTCATGTTAAAATTAATCTTAACTAATGATTATTAGTTAATAATAATTACTATTAGTTGGGAAAATAATATTCACGTCGCAAATTTATAAAAAAACTTAAAAATTAAAATGACTGTGTAAACTAATTACTAAGAGTAATATAGTATGAGATAATGGGGAGAAAATGTCAAAACTACATATATTATATTCACAATGTGAAATAATAAAATGATATTTAACTAGAATGAGAAAAAATATAGTATCTTAATTTCTTTTTGTCGGACAAAAGTAAGTAATATTACTGGAAAAAAAGAGTACATTTGGGTATATGGTATACCCATATACAACAGGAAGAAGTATCTAAAAAAAAAAAAAGACAAGAAATGATTTAGAAAATAAATTAGCCCCCCAGACATGTATACGACGATTAAGTACACATCAAGGAGAGTATTATTTGCCAAAGCCCAAGTCTACAATCTTGCTTTTAGTTCTATTGAGATAGTGTTTTGAAACACTAATTAACTAACTCAAGAAGCACTTATTTTTGGATGAAGTTGGATCACACCTACTTTTAAAATAAGTGCTTCTGCACTATTAACTTGTGACTCAAAATAGGCCCTAAGAGTCTTTCGATCGAGAACACTTCATTTGAGAAGATCACAACGTTTCTCCATTTCCATATTATTACAACTCGGAGCCAAACACCAATAGCACCTCTTTTCCCCCTTTTGCTGCTAATAGAATCATCGAAATAGAGAGGATTTATGATTGTACCTTAATGAAAAACCGTTTGGAATTGAAGCCATGAACAACACTCCATCCAAATGCTATAAGAAAGATTTTATCTTAATGATATCATACACAGATAAATGCTGTTAGGATGGTAAATAAGCCGAGACTGAATAGTGATATTAAAATTTTAATTGCATTCTCATTTTGCTCGTTTATGAGAAATCGATTTATAGTGCAAAGTAAGTTAAGTTGAAATTGAATTACAGTAGGTGGATAGTTTTATATATAGACTTATGGTTATATTTCATGGAGCCAATTTCAATGCAATTAAAAAAAAAATACTAGTACGCTGTTTATAAGTTATTGAGTTACAAATGTAAGACATTCGGTTACATTAAACTCAACATAAATTATTATTAGTTTGATACAAATATTAGTACGTAATCAAATACATTTAGTCGGCTACATATAAGTGTAATTGTGTATAACATCGACTATTACCAAAGCTCATGAAAACAGATAATCAGCTATATATTATTTATATAGTTTTAAGTAGCTATAATTGTATTGTCGATGAGGATTAAGAAGCTATAACTTGGGCCAAATCCGTTTTCTCTACTTAAATAGACGGATGAGCTTAATTGGGCCGAAGGTACGGCCCTTTCCAGATTCTTCATCCAAAATTTAATTTGGCATTGTTGGGCCACAATTAACTACATTAAATTCGGCCCACTAAATTTGTTTGGCAATGCTAAGATAACAAATTGGGTACATAAACACACTCTCTTGATTTGTAGCCCAATAATCACATTTAAAGGCCTATGGAAAAGTGATAGCACTTAATTTTTAGGGTCGATTTGGTTGGAAAGAAGGAAGGTGGGTAATGAGAATCACTTATCGTTCTTTTTAGTTTTGATCTACACAAGAATGAGAATAAGTTAAGAATCGATTCCCTTACTCACTCAACCCACCCCACACGATACCCATTGTTCATATTCTAACCAAGTAATAACAATGCAATTAATAACTCTTAGTGATTGACCCTAAAATAATATCCATTACCATTAGCATTCTCAAGTCATACAAAGCGGACCCTTAAATTTCAATAGCACATAAGTTAACCCTCCGTAAATTAATAACATAAATAATTTTCTCGATTCCAATTTTTGCCCTTTTTATATATATATATATATTAGTAATTTATCAAATTAATAAAATATTTTTTTAAAACATTTATATAAATTCGATATAATGCCTTAATATAATGTTAAGGCTGAAAAATGGTTTAGCTCGGATTATAACAATTCGAGCTCGGATGACCTAAATGCAAAATCAACTGAAGCGAAACGAGCTGTGTCCCATAAGTGATTCCTTGTCGAGCTCCTCTATTATGAGCTCGTCGTTCTATTTTTGGGACGCACTATTTAAGACGAATTAAACTTGGATTGCCAAACTCATGTGCCGAGCTAATTTCTTATTGAATTTAGTGCAGGGATGATATCATGTCGATCGAGGTCCGACACTTAAGCGTGAGAATTATTTGTTAGTGATAGTGTCCTAGAGACAATCCTTTGTATGGACATAATACTAAGATAATATTCAGTGTTTGTTTAATATTATTGTTTATTTAATATTAAATGTATGACATTACACTTATTAGAATATTATGTTTGATTGTTTGCATTTGTTCTTATCTGCGTTCCCTTGAATCACTGCTGTCATTGAGTACGTGAGAACTCAGATGACTTAAGCATGATTCGCAAACATCCCCAATCAAGGATCATCGAGAATGGGATATCGATGACGCAATGAAGATTGGTGTGCGATCTGCATCATACTCTTAGAGAGTGTAGTAAGATCTCACTTACTACGAGATATTAGATATCTCATGATGGATGCACAAATACCTTAGAGGGTATTGGTATACCCATCCGAGCAATCGTTTGATGTAGTTTCACTATATGTGTCTACGGGTGTCTCGGTTAGTGGGAGCGATGCGATACTCCTTTGACTTGAGGTCAATACGCACGACATGTGTGGAGTGATGAACTTTGACCATGACCGATGCTTGCACCCTTCCATGGGTAGATATGACTTGGATTGGGTTCATCACGAAATGCATGTGCGTGGTAGTTGAACCAAGATAAGGATTCATTCCTCAAAGTGGATTTAGAGAGAATACTCATCTTCTCGTCATAATTGGATCAAAGTCATTGGCCAATACACGTCACCTTGGACTTTGTGACCAAAGGTGACACGAATGATCAATTAGTGATTCGAGATAAATCGATTAAGCTATTTGAATAGACACTTCATCATGTTCAAGGCTAATCGAGTATTCGTGAATGAAAGGAGAAAATCACAATAACCCATGTTACAGTTACAGGTAGTTGCACGTTTCTCGCAATGTACCTCATATATTGAGATTGTCTGATTTATTGTCTAGGGTTCAATTAAGACAGTTAGTTTGACTAATCGCTCGATATATGAGGGTCTATGGGTCACACAACAAGTAACTCCCGTGTACGGATTAGAGTTGGTTGATTAAGTATTAAATTAGATTTAATATTTAATTTATGGAGAATTAATGATATATTAATTTGGAATTAATTATTATTATTTAATTAAATTAGATTTAATTAAATAAGAATCCCAAAATAATATTATGGAATATTATTGTAGGAAAATATCTGTAGGGAAAAACGTATCTTTGAGATATGGTTTTCAAGATTAGGAATTATCTTCCTAATAGAGATTTGCTTAAGATATGAGCTAATCTCTCCCTATATATATGAGGTCCCAGGATTCATTATTTACTACAACAAGAAAACCTAGTTTCTCCATAAAATCTAGGATAGAAATTTTCTTAGCAAATTCCGTCTCAAATTCAACGCTGGCAGATCTATGCAAGTCTGTCAATGAGGATTACGTGGATACCATAGTTGAGAAATCTGCGTTTGATCTGTTGTAAGATTTCTCTTTATGTTTATATGTTCAATTATGCAATTGTATGTTCGTTGTTGGTGAACTATTTATTTCCGCTGTGCATGTATTACATGTTTACGTGCCTCTATATTCCAACAGTGGTATCAGAGCTTCAGGCTCTTATTTAATTGCTTAATTGAATTGATTGTTGTTTTATTTAAAAGTTTTTTTTTTTTTATAAAACACACGGTGAGATCAAAATTGGATTTTGATCTCACCATGTTTATTGTTGTCAGTCACACGGGCGGTCAAAACAATTGCCAGGGCAAGTAGGTTTATTAGATAACCCACTCAGCCTCCTTTTTCTCCAGCAACCCGTCTTCCCCATAAACTAGGGTTTCACTTTTGGGGCTCCTTCGCGTAATTAAGCGGCACCACACCTGCTTGGCGATCTCAAATGTCGGCCAATGCCGTGGCTGGCGCCCGTGCCTCCGCAGCAGCGTGAAAGGCTCCTGGCGTGTCTCGTGTGTCCGTTCGCGTCGCTACACTTGCTCCGTTGAATGCGTTGTATCTTTTCACGGCGGCGCCCTCATCCATCAATCGGCGGCGCCACGGGCAAATCTGGCGTTGGCGATGAGCAGCCCGTCTGTGATAATTTTGACCCATTTAGAGCAGGACCCGATTAAAGGGCATTGTCCCTCATGGCGTCCTTAGAGAATATTGGATCTCGGCGGATGGTGCCGTCATACGGCAGGCGGCAGCGGCGACTTCGCCAGCCGAATGCACTCTTAAGCGAACCACAGCTCGGCTGACCTACGGGTCATCTACGCTGGCGGAATCGTCCCTCACGGGATGGATTCCAGACCGGACCCGTGTTGATTTTGCCGTTCACCTATGCTCGATTAATTCTTGCTTCTTAAACTATTCTGGACTAATTTTGGGTTTAACCATGATGAATCAAACTGTTCTTGTTTATGGTTTTGATTTTTCGATGATGTTGAAACATATTAATCTGGATTTTTGGTTTGGAGGCTGTTGGGGAATGAGTCGCACAGATCTATTCGGGTTGAATATTTAAATACAAATTTAATTAATTAATTATTACTAGCATGAATTAATCCTATATTAATTCAAATAATAATTGCAACAACATATCATGCATATAAAAAAGCCACGTAAAAACCCTCGTCGGAATCTACGGGTTTACGTGAACGTCTCTCTTGGGATGGCAAAGGCTTTGGTCGGACGGACTAACCAAAAGGACTTCCCAAGTATTCCCTTAGCCCTTGCTCGACAATCCGGTGGAAGGATACTCACGAACAATTAACAAAAGGAAAAAATAAACTTTGTTGCACCACTTATGTGGATTTGCTAATATTTCCAGCACATGGAATTGTACTTGGGAATGAACTAATCATCCCCTATTTATAGGAGGGAGGGTGGTCGAATTTTATGTGATATTTCAATGTGGGAAAAGGCTTTTCTTGGTCACCAAGAAATCTTGAATATATCCCTTATATTCTTTTTCCCATAATTAAAATATTCCACAAAAATCCCACCTCCTCTATTATGGTGATTTTCGAAAATTTAGTGCTACAAGAATCCAAGATTTGGATCTTCTTGAATTTATGAGATATTCTTGTATTTCAAGAAATACATATCTTCCATAATATCTTTTCAAGAAAATCAAGAAAATCTTTCTTGCCCACTATATTTTCAAAAAATTCGAAATTTACTATATAGATAACCAAGTGGGAGATTTCTTGAATTTAATGAGATAATCTTGTATTCCAAGAATACATATCTTCATTCCATAACAAAATCCAAAGAAAATCTTTCTCCCTCTTTTATCCATATATTTCGAAAATTTGAGGAAATATAAGCAACAATATTTATTTTATTTTAATCACCTTTTCAGTTATTGGACTATATGTTGGGCTACTCAGGGGGCCTTTAGGAGAATTAAGATTGGACCTTCTAATGGATCTTGAATATCTAATATTGAGCCACAATATAATTCAAGCCCATAAATATTAATTAATCCCACTACATAATTAATATTGCACCATCCATCTTAACCCATATTACAGTCAATATGGCTCCCGGTCATTATTTCCCGTGTTTAAGATTATCTAGCCCATTAATTAATTCAAGCCACTGAAATAGCTTTCCGTTAATTAATATCTTTTGTCCTTGGTCGAGGAACGGTTCAACATTATTATCCATACCGGAAACTAATTCCACTTGCAAGATTTGGTATGATAAAACTTATGAGCCTCCCAAGGGGGGAAATCAAGCAAGCGTACTTGCACACGATTCTTCGTGTTAAATCTTAGCAATCACATATGACCAATAATATTGCCCAAGATAAAAAGTATTGAATCTCTCTCTGATTCGCTACCCATGATAAGTCAAAGCAATAGTTACCAATCCCACGTGATCCTATTTAAGGGACGAAGGTTAAGAAATAACGAACCACTGAGGTCTAATTCTTCCTTGTTCAGTTCTGAAGAACTTATCCTCCTGTAGGTCCTATTCAGCGCATCAGTCATGCACTAGTGTAATCTCTTGGTCAAGACAAACCAATTTGAGCCTTACACCTCAACCTTTCGCGATGGTTGTTCATTTCCATCTAGGTCGTGAATGGCTTAGTTACAAGGGACTGTTAATTTAATCTTCTGTGATCTGGTATCACTAAATTAACTACAGTGTAACACGTACGAATTATTGAACAGTTATGCAATAAATATATATAACATTCAATCATATTTAAAGCATCAGTGATAAACAATTTATTTCAGTAAATAAGTCTGGAAATTCAGTTTCGATTATACAAAGTAAAAGCATACTTTTCAGTGTAATCCCAACAGAGGCTTGATTGGATCCGTTTGGAATGGGTGATGATGTTTGGAGGACTGTTCTACAAATTGGATTTGAGACAGGTCCTCCAGTGCAATTTTAGAATTTGCACCTGAGCCCCCTAAACAATAAACGATGAGTAACTTATTTTGAATAAAATAAAATTAATGATTTTTCATTTGGAAATTATTTGGATTAATTATCGGCTTAAATAACCTTAAATAAAATTGAAAATTGGATTTTCTTTTAAAGATTTGTTTTAAAAGGTTTATTTAATCCCACTCGTTGACTTGTTTATTTATTTAAATTCGTTAACACTTTTACAGTCTGTTTTATAACTGTTTGGGTAGACGAAGCTCAATAATTGTCGGATCGTATTAATTATTTGGGTAGACGGCGCCCATATAAATGTTAGTCCGTGTAAATCATGTTTGAGTAGGCGGCGCCCAATAATTGCTCAAATATGATTAGATTAACATGTTGGATCTCGATAAGCAATTAATACCCTGCCTTTAAAAACGTTCCTCACTAAAATATGATTTTCTCATTAATTTGATAAGATGTCTTCCATCAAAATTAAAAGTAAACCGGAGATTTCGTTCCAATGAGTACTTAAAGACCCTCGTCTTTTGCTCGGATCTACATCTAACGGGACTTTTATAGGGACATGTAATGTCGCCGCTTGATGGTTATAAATCAGCTTAACTTTGTTTCGCTAGCCCTCACGGGGAACAAAGGGTAGGTGATATCAGTCGAACTGGGTTCAACAAACTAGGAATTGCGATTTTTGCAATTAGTTTGGAGACCTACCAGTTATGCTGTTATAATGATCAACCCTCACTGGGATTATGACAGCAGTAATGTGGATCCTAGTCCATTATAATTTATATTTAATATAAGTTTGTACTTTTCCGATAAGGTCGTCAAGTATGTGAAAATAATGGAGACAAAATAAATTTAAAAGGCCGTGTTTATTTTGATTGCTGAATATTGATAATAGGAATTATGTGTTTAATTCCCGTTTTATTTTATTTCTCTAGGATTGTTGAAATGAATAACTTGTCATTGAGAAGCGTTTTGGAAACGAACAAATTGGCTGGGCCAAACTTCCTCGACTGGCACCGAAACGTTCGTTTGGTGCTCGAGCAAGAAGAAGATTGAGTCGTGTTGACACGCCAATCCTGCTACCCCGAGGCCGGTATTGAAGAAGCGGGCGTTTAACGCCCGAAGCTTCGGAAGAAGCATCAAGGTGATGCTTCCTGTGCTCGGTGTGTTATGCTCGCCGGGATGACTCACGAGTTCTGCAAAAGGGCGTGATGAGGATGCTTCCTTCGAGATGATCTAGCATCTGAAGGATCTCTTTGATTCTGAATCTCGTTCCGAGATTTATGAAGTGATGAGAGATCTGTTTAGATGCCGAATGTCTGAAGGAGGGAAGGTTTCTCCTCATGTATTGAAGATGATTGTGTTGGGATTATACTGAAAAGTATGCTTTTACTTTGTATAATCGAAACTGAATTTCCAGACTTATTTACTGAAATAAATTGTTTATCACTGATGCTTTAAATATGATTGAATGTTATATATATTTATTGCATAACTGCTCAATAATTAAATGACGTGTTACATCAGTAGTTAATTTAGTGATACCAGATCACAGAAGATTAAATTAACAGTCCCTTGTAACTAAGCCATTCACGACCTAGATGGAAATGAACAACCATCGCGAAAGGTTGAGGTGTAAGGCTCAAATTGGTTTGTCTTGACCAAGAGATTACACTAGTGCATGACCGATCTTGTTGAATAGGACCTCTGAGGAGGATAAGTTCTTCGAGGCCCAACAAGGAAGAATTAGACCTCAGTGGTTCGTTATTTCTTAACCTTCGTCCCTTAAATAGGATCACGTGGGATTGGTAACTATTGCTTTGACTTATCATGGGTAGCGAATCAGAGAGAGATTCAATACTTTTTATCTTGGGCAATATTATTGGTCATATGTGATTGCTAAGATTTAACACGAAGAATCGTGTGCAAGTACGCTTGCTTGATTTCCCCCCTTGGGAGGCTCATAAGTTTTATCATACCAAATCTTGCAAGTGGAATTAGTTTCCGGTATGGATAATAATGTTGAACCGTTCCTCGACCAAGGACAAAAGATATTAATTAACGGAAAGCTATTTCAAAGGGCTTGAATTAATTAATGGGCTAGATAATCTTAAACATGGGAAATAATGACCCGGGAGCCATATTGACCGTAATATGGGTTAAGATGGATAGTCAAATATTAATTATGTAGTGGGATTAATTAATATTTATGGGCTTGAATTATATTGTGGCTCAATATTAGATATTCAAGATCCATTAGAAGGTCCAATCTTAATTCTCCTAAAGGCCCCCTGAGTAGCCCAACATATAGTCCAATAACTGAAAAGGTGATTAAAATAAAATAAATATTGTTGCTTATATTTCCTCAAATTTTCGAAATATATGGATAAAAGAGGGAGAAAGATTTTCTTTGGATTTTGTTATGGAATGAAGATATGTATTCTTGGAATACAAGATTATCTCATTAAATTCAAGAAATCTCCCACTTGGTTATCTATGTAGAAGATTTCGAAATTTTGAAAATATAGTGGGCAAGAAAGATTTTCTTGATTTTCTTGAAAAGATATTATGGAAGATATGTATTTCTTGAAATACAAGAATATCTCATAAATTCAAGAAGATCCAAATCTTGGATTCTTGTACACAAATTTTCGAAAATAATCCATAATAGAGGAGGTGGGATTTTTGTGGAATATTTTAATTATGGGAAAAAGAATATAAGGGATATATTCAAGATTTCTTGGTGACCAAGAAAAGTCTTTTCCCACATTGAAATATCACTAAAAATTCGTCCAACCCCTCTCCTATAAATAGGGGATGATTAGTTCATTCCCAAGTACAATTCCATGTGCTGGAAATATTAGCAAATCCACATAAGTGGTGCAACAAAGTTTATTTTTTTCTTTTGTTAATTGTTCGCGAGTATCCTTCCACCGGATTGTCGAGCAAGGGCTAAGGGAATACTTGGGAAGTCCTTTTGGTTAGTCCATCCGACCAAAGCCACTGCCATCCCGAGAGGTACGTTCACGTAAACCCGTAGATTCTGCATGCGTAGGTTTTACGTGGCTTTTTATATGCATGATATGTTGTTGCAATTATTATTTGAATTAATATAGGATTAATTCATGCTAGTAATAATTAATGAATTAAATTTGTATTTAAATATTCACCCTTAATAGATCATGCAACTCATTCCCCAACAGATTATCGACGATCGAAAACTTGGTCGTTTGGGCATTGAGCTTAACACCAATGTTCTTTGTTTATGCCATTCTTGATGGCTTCGATTCATATTCAAGTTTAAGTGGTAAACTTTAATATGAATAAGACGAATCGACTATGCCCGAAATTGCATAACATGCTAAAGACTTTTGAGTCTTCCACTGCTAAGGAAAAGCCCGTGCTCATGGTGAGTGCCTCTACTTCTTCTGCTCCGAAAGGAAAGAAGAAGCGAAGGGGCAAGGCAAAGAAAAGCTTCAAGCCAAACTTCCTCAAGCCCAAAGGTGGAATTCAAAAGAAGGAGAGGGTGGACAAGGATGTATGTCTCCACTGCAAGCAGAAGGGGCATTGGAAGTAGGACTGCAAGGTTCTAGCAGCTGAAAAGAAGACACAAGGTGTCTCAGCCTCTGGAATAGGTATGTTTGTTATTGAGATAAACATGTCCACAAATGATACTAACTGCTGGGTATTGGATACCGGTTGTGGCTCACACATTTGTACGAATGTGCAGGGTCTCAAGCATAGCAGGGCAGTTAGGCCGGGTGAAGTCGCCCTACACGTTGGGAATGGAGCAAGAGTTGCTGCTGAACGTGTTGGCGTTTATGTTTTAGATTTACCCTCTGGTTTTAGACTTGAACTGAATAATTGTTATTTTGTTCCTTCTATTACTCGCAACATTATTTCTATTCCTATGTTAGACATTGAAGGGTTTTCCTTCCATTTTGCAAATAATAATTGTTATTTTTCGCTTAATGGTGATTTGTATGGAAATGCTCCTTTATCGAATGACTTATACTTGTTGCATTGTGGACATAATATTCTTAATATACAAAACAAACGACTCAAACTTAGTAATCATGAAAACCCAACTTACTTGTGGCATTGTAGACTTGGTCATGCAAACGAGAATAAGATTGCAAGGTTAAGAAAGTTAGACTACTTAACCCCATTCGACTTTGAGTCTTATGGTAACCTGTCTAAAGGGCAAGATGACCAATAAACCCTTTTCTGGGAAAGGAGTTCGTGCCAAAGAAGTTCTAGAGTTGATCCACAGTGATGTCTATGGACCATTGCCCACTTTCTGGCTGGGGCGATTCGATCTTCATCACTTTTATTAACGATTTTTCAAGGTATGCGGGTATATGTGTATCTTATGAGACACAAATCAAATCTTTTGAGAAATTCAAGGAGTTTAAAATTTGAAGTAGAGAAGCATCTTGGTAAGAGTATTAAGAATCTTCGATCAGATCGAGGAGGAGAATATCTTAGCCATGAATTCATTGATTACTTAAAGTTGCATGGAATCGATCACGATGGACTCCTCCCTAACACCCACAAATGAACGGTGTGTCCGGAGGAGAAACCGAACCTTGTTAGACATGGTAAGGTCCATGATGAGTTTTTCCTCTCTTCCCACATTCTTATGGGGATACGCTTCAAACCTCAATCTACATTCTGAATATGACTCCATCCAAATCAGTTGAGCATACGCCATATCGAGCTATGGCATGGAAAGAAGCCAAACTTCATCACATGAAAACGTGGGGTCGCTTCAATTGGGAAGAAAGATGCTCAATTTGTAAGTTGGAATCAAAAGGTGAAAAGGGTTACTTTGTGGGATATCCTAAGGAAACTAGAGGATATTACTTCTATCTTCCTGAGAAACAAACAATGATTGTTTCTAGGCAAGCCAAATTCCTTGAAGAAGACTATGTCTTCAAGGGACAAGGCCGTAAGACGATAGAACTTGAAGAAATTCAAGAACCACAAATTAACAAAGAGACTGATATCTTGTCAAAGCAACTTGACCAAGAATCAGTGGGAGCATCCAGTAGCTCACATGGTGGAAGTTTATCACATAGTGATCCTCTTTCAGCCAGTGGGAGCATAATTGGAGTTGCAATGCCTGAGAAAAGAACTCCAAGTAGGCTGAATGAGAATAGCAATGTTCAAACTCCCGCTCAAGAGGCATTCGGAATTGCTCAAGGAGCATCCAGAAGCATCAATCTTGAGGCCTCTCCGGTCAACGATGAAATCTCTGTACCATAAAATTTTCATGATCAGAATGTACAGCCTGAACAACCATAACTCCGTAAGTCTACTAGGGTTCGTAATCCGATCTCCAGATATTATGGTTTCCTCGTAGAGGAACATGATGACGTGGAGATCCCGGATAAGGACGAACCTAAAACTTACACTGAGGCAACATTAGATGTTGACTCAAGGAAGTGACATGAAGCCATGAAATCCAAGATGGACTCGATGTACATCAATCAAGTTTGGGACTTGGTGGAATTGCCAAAATGGGTCAAACCCATAGGTTGCAAGTGGGTCTACAAGCATAAGACCGATGCAAATGGCAAGGTACAAACCTACAAGACTAGGTTGGTGGCGAAAGGTTATAGTCAACGCGAAGGCATTGACTATGATGAGACTTTCTCACCAATTGCTAAGATCAAGTCCATTCGAATTTTACTTGCGGGAGCAGCACACCTTTATTACGAGATTTGACAGATGGATGTCAAAACAGATTTCCTCAATGAAAACATTAATAAGGAAGTGTTTATGACTCAAGTGGAAGGTTTTATCTCAAAGCCAAAATCTAATCTTGTGTGCAAGCTCAAACGATCCATCTATGAGAATATCCGATTTGATGAGGCTGTCAAATCATTTGACTTCATCAGAAATTCGGAAGATTCACGCGTATATCGAAAGTGCAATGGGAAGAATATTGTCTTCATAGTTGTGTATGTCGATGACATACTGATTATGGGGAAACAAGATATCCTCTTATGCAGTCAGTGAAAGAATGGTTGTCAAAGACCTTCATGATGAAGGATCTTGGTGAGGCCTGCTACATCTTAGGGATCAAGATCCATAGGGATAGATCCAAGAGAATGTTTGGGCTATCACAGTCCACCTACGTAGATAAGGTGTTGAAGCGATTTGCAATGGAGAACTCTAAGAGAGGTTCTCTACCTGCATGTCATGGGATAAAACTGTCTAAGAAGGATTGTCCTTCCACAGACGTTGATATCAAGCACATGAAGTACATACCATATGCATAAGCTATTGGGTCTATCAGGTACGCCATGACTTGCACTAGGCTAGATGTGGCCTTCGCTGTTAGCATCACTGGTAGATACCAACAGAATCCGGGTGAACCTCATTGGATTGCTGTCAAGAATATTCTTAAGTACCTCAGACGTACAAAAGAATACTTCTTAGTCTACGGGGGACAGTCAGAGCTAGTGGCTACTGGCTACGTGGACGCTAGTTTCCAATCTGACTGTGATGATGTCACAAACATTAATCTTACACCACCAGATGATGTTGCAACTAAGGAGGAAGGAGTGGTGTTAGGGTTTTCTGAAGATAATAAAGAGGAAAAGTATGATTTTTTGGTGCCTGAAGAGGTTTTGTCTGAGCCTCAGGTGGGGATAAATGGAATTGCGCCTGAGGGGTCTTCTACTGAGCCTGAGGGGCTTTCTACTGAGCCTCAAGTGGGATTTTCTCTCCGAGGCACGGGGTTTTTCTTCGAGCCTCGGTGGGATTTTCACTTGTGAGCACGGGGGGTTTTCTAAGAGCACGAGGGATTTTCTCATCGAGCCTCAGGTGGTGTTTTCGTCTGAGCCTCAGGTGGGGATAAAGGAAATTGGGCCTGAAGAGTTTGCCAACAAATGGGCCCAGAAATAATTAAAGTGCATGAGGATGCAACCCAGTATTTCATTTAATTGTTTTTCAGTATCTTTATTTCCCTAAAATTGTGATAAGCCCCTATGGTCCCCACTTCTCTGATTTAAGGGACGGTTTGTTGCAGAATTTTGTTACGTAAAAAAATATTCTAACTTCTCACCTGTTTTCTCTCTCTTCTATCATCTTTCTCTCATCATCATTCTTATCTTATTCATATTGTCCTTGTTCTTCGTACGTTTACCCAGAAAATCATACAAAAAATTACAATTTACATTCCATATATATCGGTACATTACATTTGGTATCCAGAGACGGGTTTCTTCTCATCACCATGGCTGAAAACACCCGCTTTGAAAGCCTGCAAGAGACACAAACAAAATTAGAGCAACTTTTATCGTTGAATCCTCAAAAATGGAAAGCTTCATCGATGATAAAATGCGCAGGATGCTATAAATACTCTTTTCTCTGAGAGGTTGATAACAAGTTTGCTGGTACGAGTGAAGAACTTTCCATGTTGGGAGATAAGTTTGACAATGTTACTGCAGTTTTGGCTGGCCTACAACTTCAGTTTCAGAATTTTGATAGAGGAAAAGGTCTTAGAAATGGGTTCTTCTATTCAGGAAGCCCTAGTTTTGGTTTTTCAGGGCTCCCTCGACCTTTTCATGGTTCTGACTCTTCAAATGGAAGGTTAATTCCCAATCCTACTCTTATTTCCATTCACAGCCCTATTCCTAAAGTCGAGTTTCCTAAATTTGATGGATCTAACCCTAGGGGTTGGGTTTTGAAATGCAACAATTATTTTCAATTAATCCCTAATGTTCCTGATCCTAAGAAGATTAACCTTGCTTCTATTCACTTTGAGGGTAGAGCTGCCTCATTGTTTCAGAATTTTGCTTTGAAACCTACTGATGTTACTTGGGATCAGTTTGTGGAGATAATTTATGTGAGATTTGAAGAGATAAGGGATATTTATATTATTGCTGAGTTTAATAAGCTCAAGCAAACTAGGGCTTATATGGATTATGTGGAAAAGTTTGAGGAACTCAGAGCTAGTTTGATTCTTAAATTGGGTGATCAATTTTTTGAATACTATTTTGTGGAGAGCTTCATTAGTGGGCTGATACCTGAGTTGCAATCTGCTCTAAATATGTTTGCACCCACTTCTTTACAACAAGCTATTGTTCTGGGCAAGAAACAGAATACACCATGGATACTCTAACTAGAAAGTTCAAGCCTCCTTATAGGGGCTCTAACTCTAACCCTAACCCTAACCTTAACTTTGTTCCTTGGAAGAAATCTGATTTGTCAATCCCACCTCAACAGAAACCACCTTTAAACTCTCTCAAACCTCCCATTAAACTCCTTACTCCTACTGAAATGGCTGCTAGAAGGGAGAAAGGGTTGTGTTATAATTGTGATGAGCAGTTTACAAGGGGCCATAAGTGTAAACAAAAGATTACTTACATGATTTTGGCTGAGGACATTTCATATGAATCTTCTGACTATGTTCTTACTGAGGTCACACAAGAAGTCGATCCCGACCGAAGGCTTTATGAAAGAGGTTCGGATGACCTCTGAACTTTATGTGTCGCACTTCGATGTCACTACAATGAGGATTATTGGGGATTGTGGGGTCATACACTTCATATATTGATTGATACATGCAAAGACAATCAAATTTTATTAAGGCAAATCATCGCAAAAGAATTGAATCGCCCTTTTCCTACCACACCTATTTTGGTTAAGGTGGCAAATGGGCAAAAGATGGTCAGCTCACAACTGGTAGATTCTTTTTGTTGGTCTATGCAATTCACTGATTTTCAATATCCTTTGAGATTATTGGATGCTGAAAGTTGTGATTTGATTTTGGGAGGTGATTGGTTTGAATCTTGCACCCCAATTGAATTGGACTACAAGCACATGACAATCACAAAGTGTCATTACTTGGCAAGAGGGTTAAACTACGAGCACTTACTTCCAATTGAGAATTGCCAACTCATTTCGAGCTCTCTTTTTCCAAATGTTACATTTGGACAACCCTATTGCTGTCCAAGATTTCTATGTGGTCTACTTGGCTACTCCTACTGGGGAGAGTGATTCCAGATTATCTGCAATCTTAGATGATTATGCTGACATTTTTGAAGAGCCTACAGGATTACCTCCATCAAGGGGTATTGAACATCAAATCATCTTGAAACCAGATAGTGTTCCTAAACAACAGTTTCCCTACAGGACTTCTCACTCCCACAAGGAAGAAATTGAGAAGATAGTGCAAGAGTTGTTACACTCTGGTACTATACAGCATAGCAGGAGCCCTTTTGCTTCACCAGTCATTTTGGTCAAGAAAAAGGACAACAGTTGGAGGATGTGTGTTGATTATAGATACTTAAATGATCTTACAATCAAACACAACTACCCCATTCCTATAATTGAGGAATTGTTGGATGAATTACAAGGTGCAAGGTTCTTTTCTAAGATTGACTTAAGATCTGGTTATATCGGTACTTAAATGTAATGTACCGATATATATGGAATGTAAATTGTAATTTTTTGTATGATTTTCTGGGTAAACATACGAAGAACAAGGACAATATGAATAAGATAAGAATGATGATGAGAGAAAGATGAGAGAAGAGAGAGAAAACATGTGAGAAGTTAGAATATTTTTCTGCGTAACAAAATTCTGCAACAAACCGTCTCTTAAATCAGAGAAGTGGGGACCATAGGGGCTTATCAGAATTTTAGGGAAATAAAGATACTGAAAAACAATTAAATGAAATACTAGGCTGCATCCTCATGCACTTTAATTATAATTATTTCGCCCATTTGTTGGCAAACTCTTCAGGCCCAATTTCCTTTATCCCCACCTGAGGCTCAGACGAAAACACCACCTGAGGCTCAGTAGAAGACCCCTCAGGCGCAATTCCATTTATCCCCACCTGAGGCTCAGACAAAACCTCTTCAGGTACCAAAAAATCATACTTTCCCTCTTTATTATCTTCAGAAAACCCTAACACCACTCCTTCCTCCTTAGTTGCAACATCATCTGGTGGTGTAAGATTAATGTCTGTGACAGATGATTACAAATCTCAGTCAGGCTATGTGTTTACTCTCAATGGTGGGGCGGTTAGTTGGAATAGTTCAAAGCAAGAGACTACCGCGGACTCAACAACCTAAGCTGAGTACATTGCTGCGGCTGAAGCTGCTAAAGAAGCTGTCTGAATAAAACAATTCTTAAATGAACTAGGGGTAGTTCCGAGTGCCGACAGTCCAATAAAGTTATATTGTGACAACACTGGTGCAGTTGCGCAAGCTAAGGAACCGAGATCCAATAACAGAAACAAGCATGTGCCAAGGCGTTATCACTTGATAAGAGAGATAATCGCTAGAGGAGAGATAGAGTTAGAACGTGTTCCCACAGAAGATAATTTGGCTGATCCTTTCACCAAGGCTTTGAGTGTTCATGTACACACTAGACATTTCAATGGTCTAGGGGTTAGGCATGTAGGTGATTGACTCTAGTTCAAGTGGGAGATTGTTAGTGATATTGTCTTAGAGACAATCCTTTGTATGGACATAATATTAAGATAATATTCAGTGTCGGTTTAATATTATTGTTTATTTAATATTAAATGTATGGCATTACACTTATTAGAATATTATGTTTGATTGTTTGCATTTGTTCTTATTCTGGTTCCTTGAATCACTGCTGTCATTGAGTACGTGAGAACTCAGATGACTTAAGCATGATTCTCAAACATCCCCGATCAAGGATCATCGAGAATGGGATATCGATGACGCAATGGAGATTGGTGTGCGATCTGCATCATACTCTTAGAGAGTGTAGTAAGATCTCACTTACTACGAGATATTAGATATCTCATGATGGATGCACAAATACCTTAGAGGGTATTGGTATACCCATCCGAGCAACCGTTTGATGTAGTTCCACTATATGTGTCTACGGGTGTCTCGGTTAGTGGGAGCGATGCGATACTTCTTTGACTTGAGGTCAATAAGCACGACATGTGTGGAGTGATGAACTTTGACCATGACCAATGCTTGCACCCTTCCATGGGTAGATATGGCTTGGATTGGGTTCATCACGAAATGCATGTGCGTGGTAGTTGAACCAAGATAAGGATTCATTCTTCAAAGTGAATTTAGAGAGAATACTCATCTTCTCGTCATAATTGGATCAAAGTCATTGGCCAATGCACGTCACCTTGGACTTTGTGACCAAAGGTGATATGAATGATCAATTAGTGATTCGAGATAAATCGATTAAGCTATTTGAATAGACACTTCATCATGTTCAAGACTAATCGAGTATTCATGAATGAAAGGAGGAAATCGCAATAGCCCATGTTACAGTTACAGGTAGTTGCACGTTTCTCGCAACGTACCTCATATATTGAGATTGTCTGATTTATTGTCTAGGGTTCAATTAAAACCGTTAGTTTGACTAATCGCTCGATATATGAGGGCCTATAAGTCACACAACAAGTAACTCCCGTGTACGGATTAGAGTTGGTTGATTAAGTATTAAATTAAATTAAATATTTAATTTATGGAGAATTAATGATATATTAATTTGGAATTAATTATTATTATTATTTAATTAAATTAGATTTAATTAAATAAGAATCCCAAAATAATATTATGGAATATTATTGTAGGAAAATATCTATAGGGAAAAACATATCTTTGAGATATGGTTTTCAAGATTAGGAATTATCTTCCTAATAGAGATTTGCTTAAGATATGAGCTAATCTCTCCCTATATATATGAGGTCCCGGGATTCATTATTTACTACAACAAGAAAACCTAGTTTCTCCATAAAATCTAGGATATGAATTTTCCTAGCAAATTCCGTCTCAGATTCAACGCTGACAGATCTGTGCAAGTCTGTCCACGGGGATTACGTGGATACCATAGTTGAGAAATCTGCGTTTGATCTGTTGTAAGATTTCTCTTTATGTTTATATGTACTCATTTATGCAATTGTATGTCCGTTGTTGGTGAACTATTTATTTCCGCTGCACATGTATTACGTGTTTACGTGCCTCTATATTCCAACATTATTCCCAGTGTAACACGTATAAGTGTGCAAAATCAGTTTTGATTCTTCTATATACCCTGCTAGATCTTTCAAACATGTACCAGGGTGTTGATGGTTCGCTGCATATATTTTGTTATTCCATGTATTATCCATCCATATCATAAAATATAAAAGTGGAACATAAAAAAAGTAATAGAATATTTCATTCGCAACAAAGTGGATAAGAATGCACATGACCTATTGTTGATGAGAAAATCTTTATTTTTACATAAAACTTTTTATTTATTAAGGTGTATATAATGAGGAAAAAACCAACTTTGAGGAAGCTGATGAAAAAAACCCTCACCTAGACAACAATGACGACGACATAAGACAACATGAAGATAAATGCGAAGCAAAACGAGGAACATCAGGGGTGAATTTCCGTAGCCATGTTAAAAAATTCCGTAGATAATTCTTTAATTTGTTGCAGGTGTACTCTCTTGGTCCGATTCATTAGTACTGGCCGTATCGTCGCCTGCCAAGAAATAGGCTGCTTTTCGTAAACTCGAGCATCCCCCACTCGACATTCAACATTATCGATTCCCCTTTCGATGGAAAAAGCAATGGGTTGCTTTTCCAACACCAATCTCGCTTCTTTGATGATACTATCAGCCGAAGCAGCAAGACAATCGTTCGTATTATTACTACGGATACAAAATTTGCCATTTCGTGCACTAGGAAGAGCGATGACAAGATTGTGAATCTTGACAAGCCAAAACAAATAGTCCTTTTCTCCGTCCGAATAACCACTTAAATCCGAGCATATCAAATCTTGTGGAGTAGTAATACACCTCCAGAACCTGTCAACGTATATGGAACGTATACGAAGATGTCCGTCCGGATGCACTAAATCTCATAGGCTGCTTTCAGCTCGTCCCCATCTGGAGATGAGAATCTAAGCTCACTTTGGCCGCTAGTCCTGAGACACTTGCCGTTGTCTCCTCAGAAGCCTACAAATCAATTCCAGATCCACAAAAGAGAAATTAACAATAGTCGCCAAATTCATCATCATTATCTTCTATATATAAACAAGTGGAGATGGAATCTACTAGCACGCGCCTTCCGCTTTGAACGTGGGTAAAGTGGACAAGGCCATCACTACCGACTGTTGGCTGGAACATCGTGCACGATCATTTAGATTTGTCTTCCTCTGGCTGCTCCGAGATGACCATTCATTTGTCGTGTTCAGATTTGCCCAATATAAATTGCTATGATGGAAATGAAGGTGAATGTAGTTTCTGTTAAGAAAGTTACCCAAAAAAGTGATACCTTAGCTTACTGCAACTAATACCTCAGTCAAAGCGAACGAAACAAAAATAAACACAAAAACACAAAGATTTTACGTGGTTCAATCAGGGTGATCTACATCCATGTAGGATTTGGATTAAATCCATTATCAATACGCAATAATCTACAGATTACAAACACTCAATCCACTGGAATCAATCCGAGTTCTCAACTCAGCTATGAATATGAACTCTAACTCCTGAAAACTAAGATGTAACCTCTCAGAAATTGATTTCAACAAAGGAGATTAACTGCTACTATTGAACACAACCAAATCTACCTTGTGCCTCTCTCGAATCGCTGACTCTATGGTTGTTATAACCATGCAACTGATTCTGGTGAAGGTGTAGGGGTTATACGTGAAAGTATACTTTTACGTAATAACAGACTAATGTACTCTTATTTATTGAATATAAATGATTTATCACTGTTGTTTTAAATATGAATGAATGTTATTTATTTCCTGCAGACCGTTCAATATTAGTACAATATTACATTGTAGTTAATGTGGTGATACCCGATCACAGAAGATCACATTAACAGTTCCTTGTAAATAAAAGTACAATTACTTCACAACCTAGATGGAATTGAAAACTCCAATGGTAGAGGTTGAAGTGCAAAGCTCAGATTCACTTGTCTTGATCAAGAGATTGCACTAGCACATTGTGATGTGCTGAAGAGGACCTACATAGAGGATAAATTCTCCCGTACTGACTTATGGGATGAAGAATTAGACCTCAGTGGTTGTTGATTTCTTAACCTCTGTCACTTAAATAGGATTGTGTGTAATTAGTATTTATTGCTTTGATCTGTGTTGGGTTTAGAGTTAGAGAGTGATTCTATGCTTTGCATTTGGGGCAATATTATTAATTACATGACAATTGCTAAGATTTAATACAGAGTAACGTGTGCAAGGAAGGTCTTGTATGATGTCCCCTTGGTGGGCTCAGAAGTTTTATCATACCAAATCTTGCAAGTGGAATTAGTTTCCGGTATGGATAATAATGTTGAGCTGTCTTTACTCCAAGAAAAAAAATATTAATTAATATAAAGCTTTTCAGTGGCTTAATTAATTAATGGTCTAAATAATCTTAAACACGGAAAATAATAATCGGGAGCCATATTATCGTAATATGAATTAAGATGGATAGTGCAATATTAATTTTATAGTGCAGTAAATTAATACTAATGGGCTGAATAATATTGTGGCTCAATATTAAGAAATTCAGAGCCTATTGGAGGTCCAATCTTAATTCTCCTAAAGGTCCCTCAAATAGCCCAATATAAGCCCAATTAATGAAAATGAGAAGAAAATATTATTGCCTAATTTGTTCCTATTTTTTCGAAAATTTGGAGTAGAGAAGAGAAAAGATTTTCTTGAAAAGATTTTATGGAAAAAGATAAGTATTCTTGGAATACAAGATTATCCCATAAATCCAAAAAATTAAATCTTGATTCTTTATTCCTAGATATTTTCAAAAATTGTATAAGAAAGGGAGGAAAAGATCTTTTGTGACTATTTATGGAAATAGAATATCTGAGATATATTCAAGATTGTATCTTGGGAAGATACAAAGAAATTTTCCATAACCCTTCCAGGGCACAAATTTTTGTCCCCACCCCCCTATAAGTAGGGGATGATTTCTTCATCCCCAACACAATTCTAGTCTTGAAAAAATTAGAAATCCACAAAGGTGGTGCAATATTTTTTCTTTCTCTCTTTGTTATAATTGTTCGTGAGAATCCTTCCACCGGATTACGGACAAGGAAGTGGGACATATTTGAGAAGGAATTTAGGTTGATCCATCTACTCAAAGGTTGTCACTCCGAGATGTACATTTCCTTTAAACTCCTAGATTCCGCATGTATAGGAATTTACGTGAAATAATTTGTACGCATGATTGTTGTTGGTATTTGCTAATTGAGTTAATAAGTTAATTCATGTTAGAAATATTTGTTCAATTTAAATATGTATTTAATTGCACCTCGAATAGATCCGGACAACCTATTTCCCAACCGAAGGAGCCCGCTTCTTCAAGAATAAGAAACTTAATTTTGGGCCGTTTCAGATATCAGATGCCCAATATGCACAAGCCCAAGAACATAAACAAAATGAGAGAGATATGGGCTTATTAGATCTGATTTGCATTAACACTATAACAATTCTCCACCTTAATGCTAACAGAGATCA
The DNA here is from genome assembly GCA_037126765.1 of Stenogyne calaminthoides. Taxonomy (NCBI): domain Eukaryota; kingdom Viridiplantae; phylum Streptophyta; class Magnoliopsida; order Lamiales; family Lamiaceae; genus Stenogyne; species Stenogyne calaminthoides. The sequence continues at coordinate 30,586,544 of JBBCBC010000015.1, read as the reverse complement.
ATACTCTTCATGTCATCATGCTCCCAACTGATCAGTGAGAGCTCATTGACTTGAGCTTCAACAAACTCAGCAATGCTGAAACTTTGCACTAGGGAGTGACTTTGTAAACATGTTTGCTGCATTCTCCTCAGTAGAGACTTTGCTCGCAACCACTATCCCCCTTTCAACAATATCCCTTACAAAATGCAGTCTCATATCTATGTGTTTGGACCTTTCATGACACACCTGATGTTTCACCAAATGAATGGAACTCTGGTTATCACACTGCACTGTAACAACCTTCTGTGAGATTCCAAACTCATTTATGATGCCTTTGAGCCATAATGCCTCCTTCACTGCCTCTGTCATTGCCATATACTCAGCTTCAGTGGTTGACAAAGCTACAACAGATTGGAGAACAACTCTCCATCTTATTGTTGTACCATATAAGGTGAAGACATACAGTGAGCGACTTTCTAGTGTCAATGCTTCCTGCATAATCTGAATCAACAAAGCCTCGTAGAGGTTGATTTGATGAATCAACTTTTTCAAACACCAGTCCAAAACCGATTGTCCCATTCAAGTATCTCATAGTCCACTTAAGTGCTTCCCAATGTGGCCTTCCTGGATTTGCCATGAACCTGCTCCCCACACTGATTGCATAAGCAAGGTCTGGCCCACTACACACCATGTCATACATTAGACTTCCAATAACATTTGCATATGGAACTCTGCTCATACACCTTCTATCTGAGTCAGTTTTAGGTGACTGACTAGATGAAAGTTTGAACTGTGGGCCAAGATGAGTGCATACAACTTTTTCTTGATGCATTTGAAACCCGTGTAAGACCTTTGTGAGGTAGTCCTTCTGAGATAAAAACAATTTCCCAGCTATTCTATCTCTTGTTAAATCCATGCCTAGTATTCTTCTTGCATCTCCCAGATCTTTCATGTCAAAAGTTGCATTTAACTTGGACCTCAAGCTCTGAATCTTACTGATACTTTTACTAGCTATCAGCATGCAACTACATTTCTTTGCCTTTCCAGATACACACATCTGTCATACTTGCTTCTTTCAAAGCCAATAGACAACATGAAGCTGTCAAACTTTCTATCCCACTGTCTTTGACTTTGCTTCAGACCATAGAGTGATTTCTTCAGAAGACAAACTTTTTCCTTCATTTTCAGCAGTGATAAAACCCTCAGGCTGCTGCATGTATATTGTTTCTACAAGATCTCCACGTAAGAAAACAGTATTGACATCTAGTTGTTGTAACTCCAGATTGTCTTGATTTACTTTTGACAACAACAATCTGATAGAACAGTACTTCACAACAGGTGAGAACACTTCATTGAAGTCAATGCCCTCTCTTTGTGTAAATCCTCTAGTAGTAATCTGGCCTTGAATCTGATATGCTCAATGGAGCTCATCTTAGTTTTTCTCTTAAAGATCCACTTGCTACTGACAATTTTCTGAGCCTTTGATTTGTCCACTAGGACCCATGTTTTGTTCTTTTCCAGAGACTGAATTTCTTCTGTCATGGCTAATATCCATCTCTCTTTGTCAGAACTTGAGATAACCTCTTTGTAGTTTTGAGGTTCTTCATACTCAATGTCTTCAGCATTAATAAGTGCATAAAATACTAAATCTGCTTATCCAAACCTAGCTGGAGGGTGAATATTTCTTATAAGTCTATCTCTTGCTAAACTGTAGTCAGTGAGATCCAGACTTTCATCTTCTGAGGTGTCTTGATTCTCATTGTTCTAATGCAGTTCCGACTGTTCAGGGTTTCCTTCAGCTCCAATTTGATTTGTGTCAGCTGCATCAGATGTTTTAGTTGTCTCCACCTCAACTGATATAACCCCATCTGTCAGCTCAATGTTGAGTTGTGATCCCCACCATCATGCTTGTAACCCATGACTTCTTCATTAAAAATGACATCTATGCTGATGATGATCTTCTTGTGACCAGTCTTAAGACACCACAGGTTATATCCTTTCACACCCTTGGGGTATCCAACAAATACACATCTCAGAGCCCTAGGCTCAAGCTTGTCTTGTCTTATATGAGCAAAGGCTAAACATCCAAACACCTTCAGTTTCTTATAGTCACTCATCCTTCCATACCACATTTCATTAGGAGTTTTAAACTTAATAACAGATTAAGGTGATTTAATAATCAGAAAACATGTAGTGTTAACTGCTTCACCCCAAAAAGTCTTAGGTAATTTTGCATCTGGAAGCATGCATCTTACCCTCTCTATAATAGTTATGTTCATTCTTTCTGCTAATTTATTTTGTTGAGGATTAGAAGGGACAGTTCTATGCCTAGTGATCCCTTTTTTCCTACAGAAACTTTGAAACTCTTCTGATATATACTCAAGGCCTTTATCTGTTCTAAGATGTTTGTACCTTTCTTGTTTCATGTTCTGCAAGCCACTCTTTGAATTTCTCAAATGCCTCAGACTTATGCTTCATGATGATTACCCACACTTTCCTGCTGTAGTCACAATGAGGGTCATAAAATAACTGCCATAACTATGAGTTTCTGTCCTTGAGGGTCCCCAGATATCAGAGTGAATGTAACCCAGTGGAGCCTGAGTGTTTTGAGTGCACTTCTGGAAGGTTTGCTTTCTAGCCTTTCCTAACATACAGTGATTTTGTATCACCAAATGCACTTCTCTTAACTAGCTTATTTAGGCCCCTTTCACTGATGTGGCCTAGCCTCTTGTGCCAAAGTTTTGTAGTACAATTCTCCATAGTGGCATTTGCAGATCCTGAAATTGCCTTTCCCATCAGAATGTACATACCATTTACTTTCTTGCCTTTCATCAAGACTCTTCCATTCTTAGTTATCAGAATAAGTCCATCCGTAAAAAAAAAACTTTTATTATATTTATTAAGGTGTATATAACGAGGGAAAAACCAACTTTGAGGAAGCTGATGAAAAAACCCTCGCCTAGACAACGACAACGACACAAGACAACATGAAGATAAATACGTATCAAAACGATCGAGGAACATCAGAGAATGGATTTTCATAGCCATGTTAAAAAATTCCATAAATAATTCTTTATTTTGTTGCAGGTGTACACTCTTGGCCTGAAGATTCATTAGTACTGGCCGTACCATCGCCTGCGAAGAAATTAGGCTGCTTATCGTACACTCGAGCATCCCCCACCCCACATTCAACATTGTCGATTCCTGTTTCGATGGAAAAAGCAATGGGTGCCCTTTCCAGTTCCAATCTTGCTTCTCTGATAATACTATCAGCCGAAGCAATAAGACAGTCGGGCATATTACTACGAAGAGCGATGGCAAAATCGTCAATTCTGACAGGCCAAAACAAATCGTCCTTTTCTCCGTCCGAATGGCCACTCGAATCCGAGCATACCAAACCTTACCACACCTCCAGAACCTGCCAACGTACCAGGAACGTACGCGAAGATGTCCGTCCGGATGCAATATTATCTCGTACACCCCTTCCAGCTCGTTCCCGTCCGGAGACAAGAATCTAAGCTCGCTTTGGCCGCAAGTCCTGAGGCACTTGCCGTTGTCTCCTCTAATTTTGACCTACTTCTTAAGCCTACCAATCAACTCCAGATCCACAAAAGAGAAATTAGCTTGGTCGTCGCTTTCATCATCATTATCTTCTATATATAAGCAAGTGGAGACGGAATCTGCTTTGAACGTGGGTGAAGCGGACAACGAGGCCATCGCTGCTGACCGTTGGCTGGAACAGCGTGCACGATGATTTGGATGTGTCTTCCTCTGGCTGCTCCGAGACCGCAACCATCCATCTGTTGTGTTCAGATCGGGACCAGTATAAATTGTTGTAATAGAAACGCAGGTGAACCTAGTTTTTATTGGTTTTCGACTGCACAACCTCGATTTTGGCGTTCGGTTCAAGCAAGTCTTTTCCTTGGCAATATACATTTTCACTCATCGCAGCTGGTCTGGGTTTGTAACATGTGAAGTGGTTGTCTCCAAGAATTATCGGCCTCAGTGCGATGAACTTTGGAAGCAAATCCGCCATACTTTCTCTAGGAAAAATAAGAAAGAAAAACTTCAACCATTATGTTGAAAATATACATATTTTTAAATTCATTCGTCTAAAAGTTACTCCACAAATCAAATCTTCATATAAAAACTTGTATGAGATAGGTTCGCATTACGGATAATATATTATATTGTGAACTTATGTCGACCATGAGATTCCCTTCAATGATTTTAATGGATATGTAAGACTTATATAATGTTTTAAAAATTAATTAATACCGGACTTACGTAATTATTTAGTACAACTCATATTTAACTATGTTTATGAAAAATAAGAAAGAAAAACTTCATCAATATGTTGACAATATACACATTTTAAATTCATTCGAGTATGAAGGACGAAAACTTAAAGTATATGATCCGTATAAACTTATGACCTTAATTACCCAAATCATAAAATCTACATACTAGGGCGGAGCTCCGTCTCATTTATCCATGAGACCGTCTAACACAAGACTCCCTCTTGATGATATTAATATATTTTATTGTAAAAATAAATTAATACCGAATGTACCTAATTATTTATTACAACTCATATTTAACTATTAAACAAAAAATTGTTTGAAAACAATATTCATCGTTGATCTGGAGAGTTTTCCCATATCACCCAGACAATGTATCTAAACCACTTTCATCTCTTTACCCTTGAAATCGCAACGTATACAATTCAAACAAACTTATGTATATATAATTCCACTCTTTCTTCCTTTTTTTTCCGTAGTTAAACTGTAAAAACGATATAAAATTAAGAGACAAAAATACTTCTGGCAAGGTAACAAACAAGAACAGTACGTACGTAGAAAATAAATTCTAGAAAACTTACAGGAGTATCCGCTAACAAAAGCAGAAAACTTTCAGTTGTTTTCTCTAACAGAAGCAGTAAATATATAGGACGATATTATGACAATTGCAAACTGAAAATGGCTATGGTTAGCCTCGCCCCTCTTATTAATTTATATAAGACTTGGACTTTTCAATTTTTGTCGATTTATTCGGATTATTATTTTTTAATATAAATTCAGCCCCACGTCCATGCCTGTTCGATATGAAGTTTCCATGTACTTCTCACATATCAACAGCTGCCACCAGTAGCTAATATTTTAAAGTCGACCCTGAGTTCTCACGTTCATTTGGTGGGAAAAATATTCTTTTAGTCCAGTAATTTAGAAAATTATATTTTAAGAACAATACTTTTTCAGTTTGACAAAAGTAGGCCCATAAATTTTAAATTTTTTTGCAAATTTAGGCCCTTAATTTTTTTTATTAGGTTTTGATGAGAATTTGAAATCCCTCAATTTTAAACAAGACTCAAATCTAAATATTTGTAAATTCATTTAACTCAAGTGGAGAGAGTGGTGATTTGTGTGTGAAATTCACGGATTTCAAATCCATACATCCAAACCGAGCCTTAGAGAATTGTGTTTTAAGGACAATAATTTTCAATTTGGCAAAAATAGGCCCTAATTTTTATTTTTTTTGTTACAAATTTGGGTCCGTAATTTTTTCTTTTTGCACATTTTAGGTTCAAGTGTGGGAAAAATGGTCTACATTTGTTAAAAGAAAAAAAAGTACTCATAGCCTACATTATCCAAAAAATAAATAAATTAATATCCTACTTTTGTCAAATTTAAAAATTATTATCTTAAAATACAGCCCCTCAAGTTAAGTGCCTAAAAGTACATTTTTCCCTTCATTTGGTTACGTGTAAGAAACGTTTATATAAGGGTACACTTTAATCTTATAAGACGTCATGGATCAAGACTTAAAATTATAGGGCTATATATAATCTCAAACGATCATTTCTGGCTTAATGTCTACACATATATTTAACTTATTTTCTGAGAAATTGTGTCTCTTCACATGTTATTTATTATCGTTAGGTATGAAGTAGGTTTCAATATAAATTCCCTGATCTTAAAAAGTGGTTGAGATTTAATGATCTCAACGTGGGGTTGACTTTATATATCATTTTAATTAACGCGCATGGGGCGATCCTTAATTGGTTTCATCCGAAAGATCGAAGGGCAGCTGTGTGCGCATGTAACAACTTCGGATGGACTCTTGAAGAATTCCATTTCACCTAAATGTTCGAACTTGTATATATTGAGGCATAGAGTCAATTCATTTATTTAATTCTCTAATGCTCCATTTGAATGGATGAATTTGAAATCCATGGATTTCACACACAAATCATCACTCTCCAATGAATTTACAAATACTTAGATTTGAGAGTTTAGGAAAGAGAGTAAAGGGGGGAGAGGGAGGGAAGGGGTAGAGATGAGGGGATTTCAAATGATCAGGTTTTGATGAGGATTAATTAAAATTCCTCCATCTTAAAATAGACTTTTAAATCTAAGTATTTGTAAATTTATTGGAGAGCGATGATTTGTGTGTGAAATCCATGGATTTCAAATCTATCCATCCGGGTAAATTGCAGAAATGGTTCCATGTGAATTTGCCTTCATGAAAATGGTCATTTTTTTTTAACAAAAATGGTCCCATAGAATTTTACAAGCAAAAAACAAAGGAATTTTCGGGACCAAATTGTTTTTTGAAAATTCTCTTGGGACCAAAATTGTTAAATAAAAATCGAATGGGACCATTTCGCTTAAAAAAAAAGACCAAAATGTAAGCGTGAGACTAAAACTGCAAACGAAAAAATTCACATGGGACCAGTTCTGCAATTTACCCCCATCCATCAAAATGGAGCCTATTTGAGATTTTAAAATGTGAAGGTATTTCAAATCCTCATCAAAACCTAGTTATTTGAAATCCTCCATTTACCCCCTTCATTCTCTCTCTCCTCTTCACTCTCTTCCCTTCTCTCTCATCTCTTAACAATTCATGATTTGAAATTTATGCATTTTTACCTTTATTATTTTTCAAATCCATTTATTTCAAATTCCCCCCTATACAAATGGAGCCTAATTGAAATTATATCGAGCACCTTTGAACGTGGGATTGAATTTATATAGACAGTCAAAATGACAAAGTGAAATAGCTCAAGTGGTTAGAACATCATTATCTATATATACTGTGAGGTCATAAAATCGAATCATCATTTAGCCTTTGAAAAAAAATAGGCAATCAAAATAAAATCCTGAGAAATTCAGAAAATGCTTTGATATAGATTTATTATAAGGTGCATAACTAGGGGAAAAAACCAACTTTGAAGAAGTCGATGAAAAAACCCTCACCTAGACCATAACAAGGACAGGAAGATTTTTTTTTGTCTCACAACTTTTTTATAATCCGTTTTTCATCCCCAAAAATTAACTAATTAAATTTTGGTCCCACAACTATCTTTGATCACATTTATCGAAAAACAGAAATCGACATTGTTTCCAGTCACACGCAAGTCATGTGTCGGTTAAAATTTGGGGTTTGTAAGTTCGTAGAATGACGACGGAGCGCCCATTCGCTACACAAAAAAAAGTTCATTTTTAAAAGAGTAAAAAAATTCCTTCTAAGTTGAAAGAAAAATGAACTTTGGATCAAGGCCAAAAATGTAATTAGGAAAGGCAAGCGAGTGGTTTAGAGAACCGACTCTCTTCCTGTATTAGTGAGGTTTAATTCTCCTATTCCACTTTTTGTATTTCTTCGGTGTTTCACCTTGTTGGATTTTTAAGACAAGAATCCTGAATATGGTGATTCGTTGGATATTTTTTCTTATTCCACGTGTCATCCATTCATATTATGGAATACATTGTGAAACACCAATTATGAAACATGTGATCTCATTCCGCATTAGGGCTGTGGTCGAACTCTCTGTTTTTGATGTAACTTCCTCTCTTAAGGCCTGCACACCTCGTGCTTCCTTGAATTCTAATATACTTAATTTGCGTGTTCCCAAAAATCATACGTTATATACTGATTTGAACATCTTTATCATATTTATTATAAGCATAATAATGTAGCATAAGGGGGGGAAAACCAACTTTGAGGAAGGTGATGAAAAAACCCTCACCAAGACAATAACGAGGACACAATTACGATAGTATGAAGATAAATACAAGGGTGAAATAATTAATTAACTAATTCAAGCTAGCGCAGACGGACTCATGCATGATGATGTTCAGACCGCCTTATCGTGGTTGCCATCTGAAGATGAGAATTGGTTGTAGGGCACGTTTTTGTAACTGTACGCTTGTAGGTACTTGCCGTTGTCTCCTTTGAACGACACGTGCTTTGGAATCTTAACCAACGTATCCCAGTCCACGAAAGAGAAACGTAGTCGTCATCCGCACCGTCATGTGAAAATAAGTGAATGATCACCGTTAATTTGGTGATTGGGGATTTCCACTATAATATAAGAATTGATTAGAGATTCACAATGTTGATCGGGTATTAAGGAAATAAATAAAGAATGTATCTACTATATATACAAAGTCAAAGAAATATACTATCCTTTTATTACCCCATGAAGCGCCATGTGGGGTGAAAACAAGTAGAGCTTGGTGAGAAACTTCGGCAGGCGAGGTAAGCTCTTAGTGAAGATGTCTGCTGAGGCGAAGATGAGAGGGGACGAACCGAAAGGAAATCTTACCGAAGATACTAATTCATAACGAGCAGTGGTAGTCCAAATCAATATGCTTTAGCCTCGTTTATGAGCTACCGGTTTTGGCTCCAGAAATATGGCACTTTTGTTATTACACAACAGTTGCAAGGACAAGCGAGGGGCGTAATCGGAGCTCACCAAGAAGGTTTGTGAGCCAAACGAGCTCAAAATTTGATTCGCCATATCCCGATACTCGATTCTGGCTTGGAACGAGCCATCAGGGGTTGTTTCTTTGCACTCCAAGAGACAAGATTCCCACCAAGAAATATGGAGTAGCCATAAGTGGAGCGATGAGTCTCGATGCAACGAGCCTAATTAGCATCCGAGTAACCAATAATAGACGAATCAGAGCGCTTGATGAAAGAAAGGCCAAAGTGCCTTTGTGCCCCTTAACGTAGCGCGAAAATCCTCTTGACAAAGATTAACGTGATCAACAAAGGGGTCAATGGAGAAACCGGTGACCACATTAACAACATAAGATAAATCTGGACGGGTGATGGTTAAGTACTGAAGAGCCCCAACCAATAAATGATATAAGGTAGGACCCTGAAAAGGAGAACCATCACTAACCAATACCTCTCCAGCCGCCAATGGAGTAGCAATTGGTTTAGAGTCCACCAAATTTGCTCGATCAAGAATGTCAAGCGAATATTTAGGCTGTCCAACAAACAGGCCATCGGATGTGTAAGAGACCTCAAGACCAAGGAAGTAATTAAAGGCGACCCAGATCCTTAATTTTAAATTCCTTATCGCGTCGAGCAATGAAATTCTTCAATAATGCATTATCATTCCCAGAAACAATAATATCATCAACGTACAAAAAGATAAATAACGAAAGTACTTCGAAGGAGGAAAAATAGAGACGAATATGATCGACTCTGGCAGAATCCCAAACTCTGGAGAAACGTGCTGAATCGTTGAAACCAGGCAAGAGGGGCCTGCTTGAGGCAATAAAGTGCCTTCTTGAGGCGACATACATGATGGGGGTACCGAGAATCATGAGCCATGAAGACTGGTTTGTCAAGGATCCCATTAAGAAAGGCATTCTTGACATCAAGATGATGCAAAGACCACTGATACTGAACGGCAAGAGCCAGAACAACCCGAACTGTGGTGGCCTTGACAATTGGACTGAAGGTATGATGGAAATCCGTGCCAGGAACCTGAGTGAACCCCTGAGCAACAAGACGAGCCTTGTGACGTTCAATCGAACCATACACATGATATTTGGTTCGAAAAAACCATTTCGAACCAACAACATTAGTACCAGAGGGGCGAGGTACCAAGTCCCATGTCTGATTATCACGAAGAGCATCGATCTCTTCTTGCATCGCAAACAACCATTCTGGAGATTTAACGGCAGATTTAAAACCTCGAGGTTCAGAATTAGCAACAAGAGCCGACAACAGGGCTGAAGTAGAGAGGTCGACCGGATAACGTGGCTTAAATACCCCAGCCCGTGCACGGGTGACCATGGGGTGCACTGGGGCTGGGGGCGGTTGGGCTGCCTCGGCTGGAGGGGCGGGCACGGCATGTGCAGGCTGCATGGCAGGGGGATCCGGGGCCTGTGCAGGCGGTACGATAGGTACGGGTTTCGGGACGCAGGCAGGTGCGGGCACAAGTCCAGGCGCAAGCTGCTCGGACTCGTCCGAGAGGAACCGAGGCACGGGCGAGACAGCGGGCGCATAGCGGGCAGGGCAGGGGCTGCATGGGGCGTAGGCGGGATAGCCACACCGTCCAAGAAGCTAGAAATGTCCAAGTCTGAAGCAGACGAAGAAGATGGGGCCCGAGAGAACAGAAAAACAAGATTCGTCAAATTGGGCATGACGAGTGGTGAACACCGGGAGGATTCCGGATCTAAAACGAAAAACTTTATAAGAGCTGATGTACCCAATAAAGATGCAAGGCCGACTACGTGGTGCAAGTTTGTGCTCAGCATAATCCCGTAAGAAAGGATAAACACGACAATCGAATGGCATGAAATTAGAATAATTTCGAACCGAGCCAAATAGGAACTTAAATGGTGACCTGTCATGCAAAACAGATGATGGTAGACGATTGATGACATAAACAGCAGTGACAAATGCATCAAACCACAAACGGCTGGAGATTTGAAGGAGGTGGAGGGGTGGTTTGGCAAGCGGTGGTGGATCGTGAATTGGTTGCGGTGGCGATGATCGGCGTTGCAGTGGCAGACGTTTGGGTTGTGCGATGTGGTTGTAGTGTGGTGGTTATATAGGCAGGGGGGGGTGATGCCATGAGGTTGTCTTCTCTGGCCAGTACAATGACCGTGTCTTGGATTTTTTCTGACGAAGAACGCCGTGGCTTTGCACTTTATCTTCTCTACCTTCGCGATCAACGATCAAGCTTGACGCCGATATTGGCCACTTGCGTTTCAATATATATCTCAATCCACTCACCGTTGGTTCTTGACATAGTAGCAATTAATGATTATATTCTCAAATACTTTCAATGAAAAGTTACCAATTTGATGAGAACCGCGATTTAGGAAAAAGATAAATTAACGTGGGAGAACTAATATAAAATCGATGCCCTCGCTCAGCCAGCAGAAGAACGATTGTTTTTGACAAAAGTTGCCAAAGAAAAGTTAATTTTTATTCATTGATTCCAAAAGAAAACGTTCGGTACATATATATAGAGAAAAAGGACCAAAAAAATCTATCCTAAGGGACCAAATTAAATAAATCTAGAAAATATCTTAAAATAAAATAAATAACCGAAAATAATAAGGAAAAAGAAGTAAATCTTGAGATTCTGCCAATCTTGAATAATCTTATGATCTTGATTTATCTTGTGGAAATTTGGGACAATATATTTTATAATGATAAAAGAAGGACAATTTCCTCCGCTTAAATATCTTTGTTCGTTCACTTGATCGTCACATATATTTTAAGACGTTTGACTAATTCCTACCATAATTGCTTTTTAATTTTTAAGATATACCAAATTTCAGCTGTAAAATAAAATAAAATACACATGTGGTCAAATAAAGGAACAAAGAAATAATTGGCAAAAAACAAGGCCAATAAGTTTGGGAGGGCACAAGAGATTTCCAAAGACA